>JANPWX010000024.1:6845473-7131763 GCA_024734555.1 Trochalopteron elliotii
GCCGGGGCCTCAGCGCGCTCCCGCCGCACGCAGGGCTCGGGTGGACGCGGCAGCGGCTCCCTACGCGCTCCCGCTCCGCCCCCCTGCGCTGCACGACGGGAGGTGCGATGGCTTCCCGCAAGAGCTCCAGAGCCACCGGCGGCAGCCCCAGCCCCGGCTCCAAGAGAGGTGAGCGGCGCCGCTCCTGCGAGAGCGAGGCAGTGGCTCTGCGAGGAAGGGGCGGGGGCTCCAGCGGCGGCCGGAGCCGGGGGAAGGGAATGTGCCGATGCTGCCCCTCCCTGCGATGCGGGGCAGCCGCCAGGCAACGCGCTGGGATGCTGAGCCTTCTCCCCGCCTCTGCTCCCTTCCCTCCCCCGGCCCCTCTGGTTCCTTCCGCGCTGCGGGAGCTGGGGAGGGGGACGCAGGGATAGATGGCCGTGATGTGTCCCTCGCGTTTCCGCCGTTCCCTATCCAGGGAGTTCACGTGGAGGAGAAAGTTGTCGGGCCTGGGCGGCGGGGTCGCCCCTCGAAAGCTCCCTAGAAGGGATGAGATGAGATGAGCGCCGGGCAGGCCTCAGCATCTGTGGGTATCCCCGAGACCTCTTCCTTCAGGAGATGGGGTGGAACCGGGATGCCCCAGTTTCAAGTCTTTCATATTCTCGTATTCAAACTTGGATGCTGAATATCTCCTCAGACTGACCTGGTTAGGTCAAAATTATTAGATCTGTTCTAGATGGAGCACCTAACCTGATGGTTTCTGTAACTATCGAGGCAAGGAGGAAGAGTCTCAGAAGAAGGAGGTTTTTTTGAGGCAGTGATTCCCCAACCCCGCCAAAGAACCCCTTGACAGATCTGGCTGTTCACAGACCGCTGTGTGTGGAGAGTTTATGCAGGGAAAATTTTATGTGCATTGGCGTTTCTCAGCACAGCAGTACGTGCCTGAAAGAGGGGAGAAAAGTGTCTGTGCTTCTGGAGTCACTGTGCAGCCATGCACAGTGTGTTGGAGAAAGGAGGTTTTTATACCACACACTGAGTGTTTACGTGTTGCAGCTTTTTTGGATTTGAGCTTGGTGTGCACAGAGCTCCAGTGATAAAATGTGGTGATGACACAGAAATGATATCTGTTGTCCCTCTTTGAATATAACAATAATAGAGAGAATGATATTTATTAAAGGCTGAACCTTATAGGATTAGTTTACCTATCACATGATTAATTAAGAGGGAAAGATTTCAAATATACTTAAGCTTAAAAGAGTTTAGAGATAATATTGCAATGTTTGTGGAAGTGTTTTTTTTTATTTTACTTTTAAATCCTTTTTTCAATTGCTGACCTATGCTGCGCAGTCTACAGTTTTTGCTTGGACTGAACATGCTGTGATGATCACTCAGTATCAAGCATGCTGAATACAGATTTTCAATTTTAATGCCTTAAGAACATGCATCCCTGTTGTAATATTGAATACTGAATATGGTAGTTAATATTTTAAATATCACTTTACATGTTTGTCAACATCTGAAAAATAAATTTATCTGTAAACTGAATCTCTGACTGAATAAAAAAGCATTCCATGGGTTTTTATTTGTAGTCTGAGTAAAATTTTCTCTCTCTGTATTAAAAGATGTCTTTGAGGGGATGAAGCAGTGTGGGTAATGTGTTAGGCACTCTACTGACATGTAACCTCTTAAATTTGTTAGTACACAACACTCCTAGTTGGAATCCCTTAGACAGCCGTAGCAATTACAGCGTGAAGCTGATGCTGTTTTCATAGCTGCAGCTGCAGAGAGAGGTGAGGGATGGTAACTCCTGTGAGCATAAAGGAACAGCTGGAGGAGCAGAGCGCTCACAGCAGCCAGTAGGCTTTCCACAGTCAAGGGATGTGAAAATGAGATGAGGAAATGATTTGGAGATGGCAAGTAATTGAGACCTGTGACGTAAGAAAACCTCAAGTCTGAGGCAGTTTCTGCTTGATAGAAGTATTCACTTTCACAGCAGTTCTTGGGAGAGGATGTGGCTTCTTGCCAAGGCCTTGCTCACAGCTCAAACCACTGAGGCTAACAGCTTATTTCAAAATCTGTGCACTCAAGACAATGCCAGCATCAGTAATGTGCTTTCAGGTTTCTGTATCAGAAAATATGTACAGTAATCTACAAATAGATTAAGCCCAAAGTAGTTCTAACTGTAGTTTATATAGGTGTTTTCAGGTACACTGTATTGTCAGAAGTAGAACTAAAAATCTTCTAGAAATAGAACTCTAGCTTTTCATTTCAGATGTCATATACTAGAAACTGTCAAATCAATCCTAATTTAAAAAAAAAAACAACCTACAACTTTATTTTAGCTTTGTAGTGCTACTTATTCTTTGAAAATTACATTTATAGGATTGTGTTACTATACCAGTGATTTTATTTCGAGTACAGAAGTGAAAACCAGGGAAAAATTTGACAGATTGGGGATACTTGGAGAGGGAAACGTGTTCATTATTATCTTTACTGGAAAGTTCAGCTGCTTGTTACTAGCCTGCAGAATCCATTGTAAAGATGTGGCCTCTCAAAAGGAAGAATATCAGTTTTAAAGACTAGATGAAGTAATAGGCACTTGCTGCATTGTTACTTGAAGCATCATTAGATGAGGGACAGTTTTGTTACAGAAACAAATGCATAACGTAACACCTGGTCATGAATCAACTCCCTCATATTTCGTGAGATGTGAAATGTGGAAAAGTCTTGGGCATTGGCGAGTGCCTGTGGAGATGCCTTCCAACAAGACTGAGATCAGCAGCCCAGCTAGCTTTTGAAATATGGATAGCTGAAAAAATATGGATTACTTTGTAAACTCTGCTTACCTATAGAAGTCCAGAACATAAGACAGCTATCATTGTGCTGCTGTGTGGGTGTATTGTGTCTTACAGTATGTAAGCGAGGACTTAAACCTAAGTTTTATTGAAGATAAGTTGTGCAATAATTGTTTTCTTTGCATCTCTGATGTTGAGTGGAGGAGTTCTCCATTAAGCTAGGCATCACACACATGTCCAACACAAGGCATCGTCTGTATTTAAGGACAACTGTGCTTTTTATGAAAAAAACTCATAGTCCTGTCTCAGTTCTGAGGCTGTGATTCTTTCTGTCTCTGTAATGTCAAAGAGCTCTAAAATTGCTTTGGTAATTTTTCTTTAATCTCTGCAATAATGACTGAGAATCTTCTGACATCCCCTACTTTTCTCTGCAAGATCCCAGGAGATGGTAGTTTTCTCATTTTGCTGTTTTAACCATGTAGTTTCCTTACATGTGTGAATGTCTTGCTATGTTTTTAATTTCTTTCACTCATCCTTTGGACCCTCTAGTGCCCCTTGCTGTAATTATTTGGTTAATTTTTGGTGTTTCAACTTTCTTCAGATTTGTTTGGGGCTTTTTTTTTTGGTATGTGTTCAAGGTGACCCAATGTACTTATCCAAATGTAGTTTTGTGTTATTGTTACAACTTTTTTCATTCAGCGTATCACTTCTAGAAAGAAGTCGTGCCTGTTAATTTGCAAGAATTTTCACTTTTTATCTCATCTCCATTGTAAAGACTACTTTAGGGTGTGCATTTATCTGGCTGATCTCCACTACCTTTCTAGGTTGCCCAAACAGCAGAGAAAATTCACCAACTAAACAGGTCATGTTTTACTACTGAAGTTCTTTTGTTGGAAACACTGAACTTCTCATCAGAACTTCCAGTGCTTAAAGTGGGGTTGCCCATCCATTCTATGGTGTTTCTTACCTACCCAGCTGTGCTATGGTATAACATCTCATTTTCTTACACTGTGGATTCTGTTTAAATATGATGCTTTTATCTATCTAAAAATGTGGTCTGTCTAATTTCTGACCTCAACTGCTGTCCAGTGTGCTTTTTTTTATGCTCTTTACAGTTGTGTAGTGTGTCATCTGATCTCTTGTATTATAGTTTATCCATTATTTCCTTCTCCATGTTAATTGAAACCTGTGGGAAGAAGGGTGTTAAGGTGTTGGAGGTCATAAGTGAGATGTAAGTTTGGGATGCTCTGTGGGGCTTCACAAATGTTTTAACTTGTCAAACTGTTTGCTGACCAAAAGTGACCGAAGTCCAAGTGTTTGCTGAACTGAAAAGAATTCTCACGATTCGGTTAGTGTGCTGCTCCCTGCTTTGATTTGGCTTTCTAAAATCAATGTCAAAATGTTTTCTTGTAACATTGGTCTTCAGAAAAATACAGCGATTTGTTATTACTAAGTTAGAGTTTCTGTACGTCTGTTGTGGGCAAATGAGAAATACTTTGTGTCTCACTAGTGGAAACTTTGTATACTGTTCAAGAAATTCTGCAGTGATTTCTTTTGGATGTTTATCCTATGGCTTAGTTTAGTTGCTTAGAACTGTTTGAAGAGCTTGTATTTTTACCATTAATGCCAGATGCTAATACAAATAACAGAACCATGGAAATGTAGACAGTTCTTTATAGTTCATCTGTTTGCCCTGGGTCTTCTTCAAGGTGGTCTTTCTGGAAGACATTTTAAATATTGTAAAATAATCTGCCAAATTAAAAAATTGGGGCAACAGTAATGGTCCAAACATCTGTAATTTGCATGGTACATTGCAGCAGTGCCACTGGTGAAATTACTACTTTTGCTGATTCTCCTCCATTCTTCTCTTTTTTTCTTTTTTTTTCCCCTTTAAATGTCCTGTACAAAACTGGAGGCAGTAATTCTTCAAACAAGTCAGTTTTCTTATCTCTGATTCAATCAAATTGATATTAAAAAACAATCTTAAAATGCTTACAGGTATTTCTGAGCTTGAGCAGATTTCCATTGAAATAGTGAATCCTCAATAGACTCTTCATTCATTTGTCTAATAGTAGAGTCAAGTGAGCTCTAGAAAGACAACCCTTAAGGTTAATCTGTTAAACTTTCTCTACACCATTAACTGTTGACAGGTGCAGTAGCTGATTGCCAGAGTTACTCTGGAAGTAGAAACAATCAATATGAACACGATATATGCTTTTATTCTTTTTTTGTTTTTCCCATGTTGCTGGGTATTTGTATTTCCTTCCTTTGCTTTTTCTCAAGGACCCTATCATTATGGGTTTTAAGTTTGTGTTTATGTCCATACTGCTACATTTAAGTATCAAAGAGCATGCATGATACATTCCACTCTCTCTCAGTTCTTTTTCTCTTGAAGAATTTTGAGGCACTGGGAAAGTCCTCTCCAAACTTCCAGAGATGAAGATTTGATGAAGACATCAGAGTTCTCATGCCCCTTTTGATCCAGTGTGGGCTGAAATCTTGGGCCTGCTCTGTGTTTACTAATGGATCTTACCTGTATGCAGGAAGTCATTGTGGGCAAAAATAAATAATTCACAGGGCTTCAAATATGGAGGAAGGTTGCACTTCATGTCTGCAAGGATTTTTGCTCCAATATACTTTTTGAGCATTTTTTAAAAGTGTTTAAATGATAACCTTTTCAATAGCCTTTTGAGGATAGGGCTTGTTTAAAATGCCAGGCGGAAAACCTAAAGTATCTCTGGTATCAGGCAGACAGGAAGCTTGAGTGTGTGTTCTCACATTTTGGCAATTACTCTGAGAATGCACATGAGGATTCCCCATCAGAGGTCATAGCTACTCAGTGTTCAGACACCAAGGATGTACATCATATTGGGAGATTAAAAAGTTAATTTTTTTAACAGTTTAATCTGCAGGTCTGCAGTCAGCTTAATCTAGTTTGAGGTTGCTCTGCAGTCTTCCTCTTTTAAATACCCCTTCTCTGTACCTGAATTATTGGCTGCACAGGTGTGAGGTGAACCACACAGGAAACTGATAAGCAGTAAGCTAATTTTTTTTATCCCCCCCCCCTAGACTGGCTCAGTGCATGGCTTTATGGAAGGTCATTTGGGGAGGAGGGAAGAGAAGACAATGAGTGGATGGGTATTAGGGAAGGGTGAGGTTAAATCCAGAGTTTTATGTTCAGTCACGTAATCATGGACCCGTGGTATGAACACTGAAAGGTGGCTGGTTTGGTTGTCTATGCCAGTGTAATAGCTGGATATGTAAGGGTTTCAGTAAAGATAACAAAATTTACTAGCAGTGTAAGGCCTCTGTGTCAAGATTATTTCTCATTACAGAGTGCATAAAGAGGTGACATTTCAATAATGCTGTCTCTTTAACCGATCACCTATATGAAAAGAAGGGGTTCATTTTCAGCTGGAATCACTTTGAAACATGTAATAAGAATTCCTGTGCTAATTCATATGTTGAATTCTTCATTGTAGAGAACTTGAGCAATGAAGTTCTGATTTGCCCCAAGTGGTTCTTTCCTGATGAAGATCACAATCTGGTAATCTGTGTGACAGCCTGCAGCAATCTTTTTCCTAACTGCATCTGTGGGATAGCTCTTTGCATGGAAAAGTTTTGAGCTATGCTTTGAAGTGGAACTCATAATATTATGTGTCTTGAGACATGTTGGAAATTAAGTATGCAGATAACTATGTACTGAGTTTGAACATACTGCAGTATGTGTGGTTGAACTTTGTTAGAACTTTAAAGATTAAATCAATTGTACTTTTCTTCATGTGGAGTTGTGCTCTTACTATGCATGTACTTAACCTGAAATAACAAATACTACCAAGTTGTTTGTTTGAAGACTTTCTTTACAAAACATCTAATAGCTAGGGGGAGTTGTAACTATTCAGTAGTGGTTTTCTGGTTTCGCAGTTTTATTTCCTGAGGTTCTGTTTGTTAATTGACAGTTAATTACTAATGCAACGGATCTTGCTTTCTTATTCCTCACACTGGTGTTTTTTAAATTCAAAAATTCCTAAACAAAGTTCACATAGCAGTTTGTAACTGTAGTCCTATTTTTTTCTATAGTACCTAGAGGACACATAGTGACTAGAAGGCAGAGATATATCTTTCGAAGGCAGAAGATTCTGTAAACAGCAATTTCTCTGCAACTGAGATCTCCTAAGAACGTATTTTAGTAACATATGAGACACCTAAAACCATTTTGTACTCCATGAGAGTTGCAGGTGCATAGCACCCCCGTGGACAAACAGCTAATTAAATTGGCTTAGTATTGGGCTTGAAACTGATAGGTTTTTGGCATCTCAGGCATTTTAAAGTGTTCTTTCTTTCCATGAGCAGAAACCTGTGAAAAGCGGAGTTGTAGGTGCTTGCATGGCAGCTGGAGTTTTTCTATTTGAACTCCCTCAAAGCATGAGAAAAATTTAAAGGACTAAAGCAACATAGTCTGTTTTCTTTATTTTGTGGCTTAATTAGGACTTGTTGCTAAAACAAATTGATGTGACCCACATTACAGGATAGGAAAATGGAACAAGGAAAAAATACCCTTAAATTAATGCCAGCATGTTATGTATGGAGATGAGGATTTTCAAGCTTATGTAATAGAATCTTTTTTAAAGGTCACCACCAGCAAAATTTGCATGTTCTAGGCCCAAGTATTTCTTGTATTTCCTCTCCACATTTACCTTCCCTGAACTCTGCTCTGTCCTAAATACAACCAACTATTTAATTAACCTAGTAATTATGTAGGACTGTTTGCTACATTAAGTCATCCAAATGCAAGATGGGTAGATTGTATAATTTTAGATCTTATTTCCAAATGTTCAGTGGGAGAGAGCTGGTTAATCAAAACAGCAGCTATTAAAAATCTTTAAGTAATTTGTGCTGTTAAAGTTAGTATTTTATCTACTCATTGGTGTTACAGAGATATTGTTCCTACAATAGGAAGCAACTAAAATTTCTTTTTAAGCATGTAGTCTTACCCTTGAACCTCTTGGCTTGATGTTTGAGTAAAGTAAGTTTACAACAGGCACATTCTACATTGTTTTGGACTTTAATTCTATTTTGTGCTTGTATACACTTAAAAACAAAACTAGAGAAAATTGACAGAAGTGTTTGGGAAAAATATGTACTTTTCTGTACAAATCTATTTCAATTAGGAAAGTGTATAGCAAAATATTTTTGTTCTGCCTTTACAGGACTCCTGGTATTTTTGGTTTTGTGGGGTTTTTTTGTGTGTTTTTTTTTTTTTCCCTCCAGTGCTAATTGTCTAAACCTGTTATTGTACCATCTTTAAGTTTGTGGGGAAAAGGTTTTTTTTAAAAATAGTAATCCAAAGTATTCAGATAGTGATAGATGCATTAAATATTAATTAAATATATTCCTGTTGATAGTATTCATTATAAAACTCAAGTTGTAAGCAATGTAGTTTTTAGTCATTTAACCTGGGTGCACATCTGTGTGTATTTTTTCCTTGTAATAAATCCTACTTGAGGAACTACCCAAAAAGGAGTCATCCAAATAAACAAAAACTAAAATAAAAAGCCAAAACATGGCTTGGATGAAATTTGACTAGGCTTTGGAAGTGATCATGTTTCTATCACATTTAGAAAAGAAACAAGTGCAGATTCAGGATTTTCTCTTATGAATATATATCTCTTGCCTTCTTTTCTCCTTCTCTGACTTGAGTAGTTATGCTTAGATAAACAAGACTCTAGAAGAAAGTTGTCAACAGCAGCAGCTCTTAGGAGGCAAATAGCTGGTCTCTCCAAACCTCACTGAGATGTGTGGAGCCAGCACTGCAGTAGTGTCCACTGCTGTGCTGTTTTTGGATCAAGTGCTTTTGACAAGTCTCTTGAAACTGTGCAACCTTCTAGGATAGAATTTCTCACTAAATTTCTCCTTTTCTTTCATTTGTGACTGTTTTTCTCGTAGAGACAAATCCTTAGTGTTTTAAAAAAACCTCAAACAACCAACAACCCTGAAGCTAGTCATTATTGTGATGGGTTTTCTGAGTAGATTTTTTGGGAATAAATTTGTTGTTGTTGTTGTTGTTGTTGTTGTTGTTGTTGTTGTTGTTGTGTATGTCTTAAAAGAATCATGTAAATGGAAAGCAATAGGATTTGTTTGTAGTCAGAAAAAATCTAACTACTGAAAAATAATAAATAAGTGTAAAAACCTCACCCTGAGGATGATGCTTAACTTCAGTCAGCCAGATTATATTCTTGTTTTGGATTTTTTTTTTTCTGAAGAATAAATAATTCTGACTTAGTAACACATCACCTTAGCTTGCAACTAAAAAACTCTTCCAAATATTGAAGAGTAAAATATCTGACTCCCTGGGAGTCAGAAAGGTATCTCAAGGCTTAAAAGTACTTTGAAATATAGCAGCTTATATTCAGAAATGGAGTTATTGACCATCTCTTTATAAACTGAATATAAACCAGCTAAAAACCTGTATGTGTTTCTTGTACTCAAAGCGTATTTTCAGATAATAGGATCTCAGATCTGATTCTTGAGAGGCTAAAATGGTTTTGTTCTTATATCTTTGGGTATACTTAAAAATGTCTTTTAGACCTACGAGGAAGAACTTCAAACAGTGTTCCCTAGAGGAGAGAACTGAGTCTGATCTTTCACATCCTGACTAAGTGAGGAATTCGAGGAGATGTTTTGATGGAATTGATCTCTTGAAGGGAGGAGCTTCCTTTCACTAGGGAAGTTCAGCAGGATGCTTATGATCCTAGTGGTTTTTTATGTATTTTGTGATGCATCCCTTTTTTTTGCCATTTATTTGTTTCTTCCCCTTCAGCTGGCCATTTCCAGCATCTCCACAATCAGCCTGCTTTGTTGTCTAATCCTGAATTTATAACTTTTCTCTTGCTTTCAGTATTTGTTTTATCATTGTTTATATAGTAGGGTATTTTACTCTGAGAAATCTTGTAGGGAAAATTAATGACATAAAGGTTTATGTTTGGATTGATGATGTGTGAAATAAGGAAAAGTTCCTCAAATACTAAGGTAAAAATCTATTAAGTGTCATCAGGAGAGCCAAAATTGCATTTCAGTTAGTTAATTTTTATTTCAAATTTACCTTCTGGTCTTTGTATTTCCTTTGAAGTTAGTGCTTTTTCTATTCCATCAGTTTCCCTGTTTCTAATCAGTAAATTTCTGATATAGATTATTCAAGTCTTTTGACAGCATGAAGAGGTATCTTTGTGACCATATAGTCTAGATTATACAAAGCTCAGATCAGAGATCTAGTTTTTAATGAGCAAATAATAATTTAAAAAGCTATTTCCCTCCCTTCTAATTTCCCTTAAAGTTGTAGTGTTGAAGAAAATTTCTTAGAAACTAAAACGAAGAATCAATTTTGTATTGCAAAGATTTTTTTTATTGAATTTATTGAAAGTAAACCTTTACCTTTACTCTGCTGCCACGATTGTAAAACAAACAAAAATTTCTGAGTATGGATATTAGTGAAAATTTAAGGTTGGAATATTTCATAAATGATATCGTAAGTATTATAGTAAAAATTTCTGTTCCATCTGTAAAGTAAACACAGAGAAAATAGTAACCCTGTCTCCCTTTAAAAAATAAAATAAAGTCCATGAAACACAGATTTGTCCATTGAAAGTGTATTATTCTATCCCTGATGTAAAATAACACTGAGTAAAAATAGGAGATGAAAATAATTTTGATTTCAGGTTAGCACTTGGAATCATTATGGTGTACAGACTTCTTAGGGTGCAACAGTTCGATATGTGCTTATTGAGTCAGTTATAAAACACGTGTTACAAAAAGTGTGTTTGTGTGTATACTTACATGACCTCTCAGTAGTGAGAGAGTGAATAAAAGCTTGTATTTTAATAGAAAGGGGAAAATAGGTAGGGGAAAAGCAACAGAGAAGGCTCTGGATTTCCTGAGACACTTCAGTCAATATACTTGTTACTGACCCAACCCAAAAAACCCCTCTGTGTAAAATCAGTTTAAAATAATTACCTGCAGATCTATTACTGGAAGGGGCTTGCAACAGTTGCTTTATCATCAATCATATTGGACAAGATAATTTGGCAAAAACTTCAAGCAGTAGTAGGCCATGCTCATAAAATAAGGGTTGTTTTCTGTCTTTGCACTGCTACTAGTTCTGCTGTATTGGTGATGATTCTTTTGTACTTTAGTATGGCTTTTTAATTCTGTCCCATATCTGCTTTTTATCACACTCCATTTTGTTCTTAAAAGGACTTGTTCTAAAGTCTCCCTTTAATCTAGCTGATTCATACTTTTTACATCTGAAATGTGATTTTTAGTTGTTTCTTTGAGGTTAGTGTTTTATTGCTTTTTCTTCTAGTGTGTATTTCTGATTTCTAGTAACTGCTTGCTTTTGTGCATCCTTATCTTCAAGTGATAAATCATAATTTCTTCCATATAACTTCCTAATCACCTTTCTGGGAAATAGTTGTAAACATTACAAAAGCTTAGCTTGATGATTTGAAGCCTGACATTTTGTGTTCATAATTGGCTATTTTTGTCCTTTAAATTTCTTTGCTTGCAATTTGGTAGTGACGTAGAGGTGTAACTAATGTTGCTAGTCTTAATTGTCAATTATGCTTCTGTAAAATTAATTAAAATACATAGGCTGCATAATTGTAGCACAACTAACTTGGAAATAGTTTTTAAATTTTAGAATGGTTATATAAATGAGGTGAAGAATAATAACTTTTGAGCATCAGTGAAGCAATTTGAATTGCTTCAAAAAGAAGCAGCATTTGAACAGCATTTTTTACACAGCAATGAGACATTGTAAGTCTACACTGTTGACTTTGCTATCCCAATGTCAAATTGCATTGTAAGTAGATATGTATTCAACTTAACCTTTGTCTTTCATAAAACTAACCACAGTGATATCATGTGGTATTTTGAGCTAACCTTGATCCATCTTTCTCTTGGTCCTTTTGATGAGTTTGAAGAGTTTCACCATTTTAGCTGTAGCCTCTGCTTTCAGGAAGGAAGTTGTTTGTCATTTTTGCAATCAATTAATTTTTAAAGGGCACAAGATTAAAGCTCTGGGTGCTGAGCTGGAGGTTGACATATATGTGTAGTTCAGATTTGGAGGGTACATTTGAAATTAATTTCTTGATTCTGTCAACTCACTTTCCTTATAAGCCTTGTGCTTGTTGTCCCTGAATGGAAAACGCTCACTTAGGCCTGGGTGAAAGGTGCAGAAAGGTGTGCTAAAATCATTATGGACATTAAGCCAGATAAGGTCTAGTTCAGACCAATTTCCCCCAAAATGTGCATCAGTTAAATGCTTTATGAATGCACTTGTGGTAAAATCTGGTGTCTGCAAATGCAGGTGCTGCTGAAGTGAATTTGCTGTAAATTGCCTAATCTGATGCTTGTCAAAACACTGTGTGATTTATATACAATAGAATACATATCATTGCATGTAAAATTATTTTGAATATTATTTTGATTTCTCCATTTTTGGTTACTTTCAGTCTGTGTAATTTTCCCCCTGTTTTGCTCTTAATTGTTCCTGCATCAGTTATGTTACTGAAATGTACTAGTCAGGAGGTCTTAAAGCATCTGATCCATTTAATATATTCAAGTGGCTTTAAAGATAGTTTAAAGATACACTCGTTATAGAATCAACTGCCTATTGTTGCTTTTCATCCATATGAAAAGTCTTATGCTCTAGTGCTGTTTCTCAATTTTTCTCCCTTGAACTCTTGGGAATTGCATTTGGTAGTTAGTTAAAACTGGATGTTAAAACCACAGGAGATACGTGTTGTTTTTCAAAGTAGCTGTAACATTCTTCTGTTCACTCCATCTACCTGGTAGCTGTGTTATTTAAAGAAGCATGGGGATAGCAGGGCAGAGTGGTAGATCGTAAAGCTTTTTTTATGGTTGTAGTGAATGAGGAATTAGTTTCTGACTTCCACCTAAAAGGACTTGGATTTTGTTTGATGAGCAATGGGAAAAGAATAGTTTAGTAAAATTAAAGATGTAAAAAAAGTTGCAAAGTGTATTAGTGGGTTTTTGCTCTTTTTCTGGTTTTTAAGGATAGGGTGTATTGGTGATTAATTTATATTAGCTTTGAATTGTACAGGCAGTATACATTTGTCAGAATTTAAGGGAGGGGTGAGTGAGATGAGTTAGTGTTAACCCTTTCTGGAAAGAGTCTGCCAGAAGTAAATACAATGTGTACAGTTCTGAGATGAAAATCCTTTGGCTAGAATGCATGAGGTTGGTTTCTAGTAATTTTTTTAGAAGACTCAAAACTACATTACAGAAAGTAGTTGTCTCTTTTTTCTTAAAGTAGTTAGCACATTTCAAATGAGCAGTCTCTGCAGGATACTCAGAGCCTGGTAGGGGAGTGCCAACATGGAGAAAGTTTCTTGGATGAGGGCCAACGTAACAAATGCAAGCACGCAAGCTTTGTGTCCAGACTTGTGTTTCAGCTTATGCGAATGGATTTAATGTCCTTAGAGATCAGGCACTGTGGCATAAATTGCAGCAGAAGTACTACAGTACAATGTGCTTGGTTTCATTCGCTGTTGTTTTTGATGTTGGGAGGATTAAGGGGAGGGGAAAGGATCAACTACCCAGGATGCTCTGTTTGGAGGAGTAAGTGAATTTCATTGTCGTCAGAACTAGATTGCCATATGAGTTCTGAAAAGTGTTTGGCTCCTGAGGATAACTGCTCTAAAAATAGATTTGGAGGAGAGGTTTCTCTTGGGTCCAGTTTCAGGTTCCAGCTGAGCTGGCTTTAGGAAACTTGTTTGCTCCTGTTGGAGGCAGGAGGATAACAGTGAGGATATATCTTATTCTGCCTTCAGCATTAATTTTTGGAAATACTGACACACTCACTCTGTTGGTGGAAATCGAGCACTAATGTTATGGCTGACGATACAGGTATAATCCTAACCTTTCTTTTTGTGAGCAAATGGAAAATGCGTACTCGCAAATACCAGCTATGTCTGATTTTATAATCAGCAAAATAGCTGGCTTACTGTTGTATGTTTTCTTGCCAGTTTGCTGTCTAGTCTGGGTTACAGGCTGCCTCTGTTCTCTTTGATTATGTGTTCTCTGGATTAGAGGTATTCTGTGATTTTATGGCTGGTGGTTAATTGTAAATAATTTTTGCCTAATAGAGCATACCTTAACATAAGAGATATTGTTTTGTCTTCAAATATATGACTTAAAAGTTATTTTTAGAGTATGTAAAATTGCTTCATGTCATGAAGGTAAGCTAAAGTAAAAAGGTTTTTATACATTTTTAGCTAGATGTGACTTAATGGGGGGGTGGGTGAGATACAGGATTTTTAGATTTACTCTTGAGCAGTAGACCGTGCTTTAAGACTTTCTGATGTCTGCATAAAGACATCTGGTGGTGTAAGCACAGGCTTACCAGATATGGCAAGTGACCTACTTCTAACATGGCTGGCAGCATGTGCAGGGAAAGGGCTTGAGTTGAGAATTAACTGTTTGGAATGAGCTCTGAGCCAGCTTCAGTCCTTGCAGTGTTTTGTTCTGACCCTGCATGTAGCATTATTTGTGCAGATCATAGGTAATTTTTTTTTTTTATTACATAACCTCCATTTACATAAAAGTGTTGTGTGATCAAGCTGCTGTGCTTGAGTTGTTATTCAAGAATTTTGTAAATAATTTGGCTATAAGGTAGAAAGCCACAGCATGAAAATGTGTCTTTGTGACTATTGTGAAATACATTCTTAAAGCAGAATCTGTTTTTGAGGAATTTGCATGAAACAGTCTTTTATACTGGAAAAAAATATGAGTAGTTCTGCTTGAATACTTAAATAAGTTGTATTTTCTTTCATTTTCCTGTTCTTCCAATTAAGTAAAGCTTCTTTCTTCAGAGGCAAATAGCAGTAAATGGTAGAAAACAGTAAGGCAAATGAGTGTAAATGCAGTAAGAGCCTCTTTCCTGTTTGCTCTAGAACCAAGTTGCAATCTGGAATAATTTAAAATGTTTTTAACCTATGGGTTTCATTTTAAATATATACAAAGCTTTCATTGACTGCTTTGCCACACAGGTGTAGTGAAGCCCTGCTGTTACATACAGTAATTGTTAATTTATCAGTATTAACATTAGCAGTTCAAGGGTGCTATAAGTAATTTTCATACAGTTGAGCATATTTCTGAATGCAGACACTGCTTGTCTGTCCCTCAATTTTCAGGCTACCCATACATTTCCCACAAGAGAGATATTAAAATGAGCTGTGTATATGGACCCTGCACATATGTAATTAGAGGAGTGTTCAGTAGCAAATGATATATGCCTGATGTGAGGCTAAGTTGCCTCAGTTTCTCTCTGAATATTATTGGGCATTTGTGTTTAATGTAGAGAAGAAACTAAATAGTTGGTCTTTGATCTTTGAAGGGAGTAGTGTTAATAAAAGAATTTTTTTCAGTAAAATGCTGAGCTGAGTAAGAGTTGGCATGGATTAGTGGTTTTTATATTGGTCGGAACTTGGTATAAAGCACAATGAATGTAATAAAAGAGTATTTTATTACAGCTGTAAACCTGCTGGCAAGCAGGGTCAGAGAGTACTTATTTATAGTTCCTGTTACAAAAGTAAGTCAGTCACCCATCTTTCATTACTTACCTTTCAGATACACCATTTTATTGTAAAAAGCAATTGTGTTGATATTTAGCTTCTGAGAGCATTTTTTGTCTTTTTCTACGATCAATGTTGATAAAAACATCAAACATTACTTGCAATTAGTGTAAAGATAACACCTTATATCATCACAATATTCATGACAAAGTTTCTTGCAACATTCTTTAAATCATAAGTAAGAAATAGTTTTGCTTGAATAACTAGGCCTGCATGTGGCTGAGCAGGCAAAAGTCGGTTTTTAAAATGGAGTGAAGTGGAATAGACTAATGGACTTGAAACTGCAGCCAAGTGCCACTCTTGCAGCAGTAATGTCAGGGCAGAAGAGCAGACCTTGAGCTTTAGAGGAAGGCCACAGGCAGGCATCTTTTGGGGTACATATTTATTTAGTTGTTTTTATATATATATATGTACATATCCCTCTTTTACTAGAACAATCCTAAAACAGACTGAGCAATTTATGTCTTGTCTAGTGACGATTTGAAATTTGCTACATGTATGATGGGTCAAGGTCTTTCAGTCATTTGATTACAACTACATGTAATTTTTTATATATATTTACTTTCCATATGTGCAATAACCATGATTTGTGTTATGTCTCTGTGTTATCCTTTTACTTTTATGTGCCATAGGACTGAAATTCTAGAGTTGTTGAGCATGGACTGAATCTCTGCTTAATTCTAAGTATCAGGGAAGATGGTTCAAGTTGGTAAAGTGTTCTGAATTTGAAATCTTAACATAGTTCAGGTTTTAGACTTTTCTCAGGCTATTTGAATTGTCACGTTGGTTCTGTGAGCTATTTCGACTAGTTTGGAAAGTCGTTTTAGGAGAAATGCTTCTCTTGCAAAGCTTTTCTGCTGGCCATACTGGCCTCTGGTGGTAGTCTGGGAACTGCGGGGAACAAATGCGAAACATCTCAAAAATGTGAAGCTCTGTGTAAATACACATCAAAGAGGAGCAAGGCAGAATTTTCAGCTAACTTGTAAGACAAATTAGATGGGAGTTTTTGGGTGTTTGGTTGGTTAAAAGGCTTTTGCTTAGACAATCGTCAAGCTTCTCACAGTAATTCACAGTGAAATGGAAAGCAAGTAAAGGTGGTGAATTTCAAAAAAACACAACCAATCAAAAAACCAAAAAGCTCCACAACAACAAAACCCACCAAAAATTGTTGCTCAAATGTGTTGTATTCTGTGTAATCATAAGCACCAAGTTTTATAATTGTATCTTCAATGATAATTTTCTAACTCTTACATCCATTTCTTCTTCTTGTTTTATTTTAACAGAGACTAAGCATGGAGGAAAGAATGGAAAGAAAGACGGCCTCTCTGGAAGCTCATTTTTCACTTGGTTTATGGTAATTGCTTTGCTGGGAGTTTGGACATCAGTAGCAGTTGTCTGGTTTGAACTTGTAGATTATGAAGAAGTTCTAGGTAAGAGTTCTAAATCTTAAGGTTTTTCTAATAATACTATGATATGCATTAAATGAATGCCATTTTATGTTTTTAGATAGATGATTTGTCTACTGTAGTGTTTGCAAATTATCTACATGATGAGAGTAGGCAGTGTAGTTCAAAATGTATGTTTTAATGCTGAACACTATTATGATGTTAAAATGGGGTTCTCATAAAAGGATGTTAACATCCTGTAGGTTGTCTTCGTAACATGTATACTGTAGCTCATTTGAGAGGTCAGTTAGATATGCAGTTTGAATTTAAGCTCTCAGAAACTTGGAGCAGTGGTTGAAAGTGGGCAGCTAATGTTAGCTCTGCTCTGATGGACTGTGATGCCTGTAGGGACAGGACAACTGATCAGTCATCCTCTCACAAGTGAGATGTTGAATGATTTCAGTTTTAGGCTTATAGCGGTGATAATTGTATCTCAGTATGACAACTTTATGACAGTACTGTTAATATAATATTTAAGGTTACAAATTACTGTTTCAGATTTCAAGATGTATGTCCATAGGTACAGCTGATGTTGTAGGATTCAACATGCACTTTTGCACCTGGTGGCTTTACAAAATTTACAAATCTGTTGGTACATGCTTTTTTTTGATCTGGACTGATTTTTTTCAGAAAAAATCTTCTGGCTTGAAACTTAACTGGGTCTAGTGATGCAAATAATGTTTTTTTGTATTTTTACCACGCATGCAGCCAAAGCAAAGGATTTCCGTTATAACTTGTCAGAGGTCCTACAAGGTAGGATATTAGAGAAATAAACTTGCTTTACAGTCCCTTGGCTGAAAGTTTTGGTTTACTTTATTATGGTTTTAATTTTTTTTAAGATTTACTCTTCTTCTGCAATGACATGAAGCTCAGCCATTTCTCATCTGTCTCATTCTTCATGGTTTTGAAGATGATATAATTCTTATTTCTAGAGAGTTATATTTTTGCACCAGTCTGCTGTGTTTATCCATCAACAGATACGGCTCCTTTCTAATGGATTGCTTCCATACAGTGGTGATGAACATATTTTTCCATTCTAGACCCACATCTGAATTTTTTCTTCCACAAAACTGCTTTTTAATTTTCTAAGTATCGTATTAAGAACTATATTTCATTAATTTTGATAGCAAGAAAATTCTACCTCCATTTAGAGAATGACAATTGTTGTAAACTGTCAGACTGAAGGACACAAAGTTCTGCAAGCTCTGCAGAGTTTGATCCTGTTGAAGGCTGTGTCTGAATTTTATCAAGCCTATAATTAGATAACTTTCTACCTGTTTGGTGGTCCCAGGACACTTCAAATCCTGGATACCATGCTTCCATGCTGAAAATTCCCTTTTAATAGCAACTGTGTTCTCCTTTTGCATATACTTAGGGCTGATAGAGCTGCAGTTTCAAAAACAAAAAGTGAGAAAACTGATTTGTTAGTCATATATGAAAGGATGGACAACTTTTTTTGTCTGCATGGGAGGTTATACAATTGTTGGTAAAATTTGTGAATGGTTTTCCTTTTTCTGGGAAGTAGGCTGCTTACTTTCTATTAACTTGACCCTAAAAACTGTATACCTCTATACCTATCTCTTTTCTGAGAATTTAGAATTGCAGGAACCATATGATCAGAAAAAAAAGTGGGGATTATTTTACAAATTTTTGTTTTATTGTTTTCCCTCAAACATGTTGAATGTTTTTCATGAACTTAAATTTTATTCTGAGCAAAGCATGTCCATGTCAAGTACGTAATTACAGACTTCTTTAAATCTACAGGCTGCAAAATCAGTGCGCAGGGAAAAGATAAACTTCTGTTTGGTCTCAAGTGCAGGAAATACAGAAAGAAACTTGAAATATTTGTATTATTTCCCAGGGAATTTTAAATGCACTTAAGAATGTTACAGCTAGATTGTTAAAAAACATGTGATAACAACCTAGCATTGGTAGGTTACACATTGGTAGGTTGCAACGGTCAACCATTGCAGATTGAAAACACTGTTGGGCACAAATGGGCCAAGTCCTTAATTGTCTTTTCATCCTCTCTTTGCCCTTCTAGGCAAGCTTGGGATATATGATGCAGATGGAGATGGAGATTTTGATGTGGAAGATGCTAAAGTATTGCTAGGCAAGTACAAATACAGGTGGAATGATCTATATAATTTAGTTGGCATGTTCATGTTTGTTTTTTTATTTTGAAGTCAAAACAATATTTCTGGTTTGTTTGTTTTTTCCTAGTTCGAAAACTTAAATTGATTTCATTGTGATGGGTTTTTTCTTTAATGCAAGTTGTAGGATTGAGTGTGTACCTCACAGCAGTTTTTGTTCTTTTTCTTCTAGTATAGCAATGTTAGTGGGTAGCATATAATTACTTAGAGGATGATTTTGAAATTACGTGGTTGATGCTACTGTATTGAATGTTGAAAAATCGTTGTGGTTATCAATAAATTTATCAGATGCAGCACCTAAGATGCTTCAAGAGTGAAAACATTGTTTATGTTAAGCCTGGTCCATTTGAAAATGACTTTAAACATACCTTTGTACTTCTTAGATGACTATTTGTGTAGTGTATTTTTGTATTGTCTTTATTCTGAATTCTCCACAAGTCTGTTCATTTTCTTTGCCCTTCAGAAACAGTACATGACATGAATTTTTCTTCTCTTGAAACACTGGGTTTAGGCTTCTGTTCCTTGTAACTTGTGAGAATGTCTTTCTGCTCACTGTGTATCTTCAAAGGGAAATTCAATCTCTAGCCATGTTTTATGATATAGTTGTTTACTTACATCTTTTAAAGCACTGCCTTCTTCAGCTTCAGTCAAGCATTGGATAGACACTTCTTGCATACTTGATGGTAGAAATTTTACTTAACTTTAGTATTTTTTTAGTTGGTTTGTTGAAATTTACACCTCTGCTGGGCACACAAACCTGTAAAATTAAACAAATGAACAAAGCAACAACCCCCCCAGCATAGTAACTAACAGCTTGAGCAGAGGACAAAATGCTGTGTATCAAACTAGTCAAAGTCATCAGTAGTACTTTAGGATGTTATGGTTTGCGATTTCAAATTCATACTCCATAAAAATCAGCTTACCATAATTTTATTTTTCCTACTTTTATCTGGAGAAGTAAGTCTTTGGGAGGATGTGTGTTCATTTGTTTAATCCCTTCACGGTTTATAGGAAACCCATGTAATCAACGGAATCAGTTTGCAGGGGTGTGAACGTGAGAGTCACTCCAAAGAATCTCCAGCACTCTGAATGGCTACAGAGCTACAGATTAGTTGTTAATTATAATTGGTGACTAAGATAATACTTGGTATAGTCATAATCCTAATTTTTCTCTATCTATTATTTAGTATTTAGAAAATGGATATCCTTTTCTTGATGGTCATATACAGGCAGAAACATTCTGCTGCTTTGTTCCATCTCTGTTTTATGCAGCCTGATATAGCTGGGCGTTCTGCCAGTACATGAAAGTGTTTCTATTATAAGCTTGTCTTATCATGCATTTAAACCTTGTAGTTCAAATGTGACCTTAAAAGGTCACAGATCAAAATTTATTTTTATTATTTTTGAAAAGTTGCTTAGAAATAAGATTGAATTTTATTTAAATTTGAGAATAATTATTGCAGCATGAAATAAATGGTAAATTTTTAAGTTTTGTGACAGTGAGAAAATTATGAATATAAAATTCTTTTTTTCTAATAACTAGCATGTTATATTATTAACTGAACTTCCCTGTAAGTTACTGTGCTTGTTTGCATTTAAAATTTAATACAAAATAAAAAATGAGCACTACAATGCAGACTGAAATTATTTAATTGATGCAGAAACTAGAAGATTGGATTCCCTCTTGAGGATTTTGTCTTCCAGAACTAAGTCATTGTAGTAAAGGAAACTGAATAGTAAGCCTACTTTCTAAATATTGAGTGCAAAGCTCTTTTTTTTTTGTGAGGATTTTGTTAGTACATATGCTGTATTTGAAGGCTTATTTCTGGGATTTTTTTCTGCGTCAGACTACCATAACAGCAAGTGGTTTCTCCAGTAGAAAAGGAGTTACTGCAGTTTGATGTTTAATGATAGGAATTCATTTGCTTTTTTTTCTTCTGTTCTTTTACTATTACAGCACTAGTATTGTATATTGAAGTTGTGATGTATACAGTGGTTTAATGTTGTCCACTTCCATAACCTTTAGTTTTCACTCCAAATATCAAGATTGAATTTCATATTAATGGTAAATATCTTTTAAGTTTAAATTAATTTGATTAGCATTTTGAGAAATGCTTTTACCAGCATGAGTTTATTTTGTATTTCAAATAGTGGTTTAGTAGCTGATAATTCAATAATTTTCTTTACTACTTGGCCATATTAAAATTTATTTTATTTCTTGTTTGTATAAGGTATGGTAGGATCTATTCTTTTTTATTTGCGGGTAGGATCTGTTCTTTTTTATTTTTTATTTGTGGAATCAAAGTGGGTTTCATGATTAGGTTCTCTTGAGGAATTCGTGTAATTTTCAAAACGGTGTGCAAGAAGTTTGTTCTTCCCCTCTTCCCCCACTCCCCATGTAAGAGAAGTAAAAATTCCTGAAAAAAACAAACCACGTACACCCTTCTCCAGTCAACCAACCCCAAGTAATTATGGAGTATTGTAGCATTTATTAAACAATTATCTGTGGTGGAAGTGCAAAGTTGTTGAAGCTAATCTGCCATTATCTTGCCGACTTTGTCTTTTTCATAGATATTTCTGAAGTTCTGTTTGCATAATTCCTTCTGGTAATGAATGGGAAGAGAGGCTTTGTACTCTGCTCCTTTGGGGGCTGCTGTTTCCAGTACTTTGCTTCCCAGTTTTTGTCCACTTCACTCTGATTGTCCTTGGAAGGGTGTTATTCTTAGGGAGGAGTGCTACACATCTGACCTTGCTTTAAATGAGTACAGCAAAGCAGTGGCTTTAGTGGTATTACCAAAATAAGTGTATAAGGGTACCAATTTGGAGCCAAGCTGTTTCTTTTGTCCTTCTGTCCCTTTTAACAGGCAACAATATCGTGAGAAATCCTCCTTAAATGGTCGCAGTAGTTAGTACGGTTTAGGAGCTGCAGCTACAGAAAACAATCCCTTTATTGTTCTTGTGCATTTAGTTCAGAGTAGTCCAGCTATGCAGAAAATGGCAAAACCCCCTCCTCGTGTATCAGCAGTCGAACAGTAATAAGCAGTAGAATCCAAGTAAAAAAATCTTGTTTTCCCTTGGTTCACCTACAGTAGAAAAATATGTTTGCAGACAGTCACACTGAGATTGTACATTCAAAAAATCTGTAGTGAGATAATAGGTGTCAAAAGAATGCTTTTGCACAGTTCAGGTGTTTAAGATGAGTTTCATGCTCTTCCTTATGTTGTCGTATTCTACTGTAGCACTTTCAAATATTAAAGGTTGGCTTGTACTCATTTTCATAAAAAGAGGTGTTTACAGGAGAAAGGTTTTGTCTTGTTAAATGCACGTAGGGAAGTCCTGTGCCCCACTGCTTGTGGTAACTATTGAACAAATATTTTGACTCCTTCGTTCACTTGTATTTAAATTGTCATGTTAAGTCTTCACTTGAAATAAAGTAGCTCTATCTTGTGAGTCCCTGCTTTAGTACTGTATGGCTGCTCTGCTTTTGTCACCATTTTCAGATACTTCAGATACCATTTTCAGATGCTTTTTGTGAGCTTACTAGTTTTTTAAAAAGCGGTTCTTGATTATGGGGGTGAATGAAGACAAGAAAGAGGATTAATTAGCTGGCATTTTTTTTATACTCTTTCTTAGAAAACAAGATAAACATATGAAATCCTGTGGGGTTTTTTTCTTTAACTCAGGCTGGAATGTTGTCTGAGGGTTTTTTGGTTTCGTTCTTGGGTTTATTTTGTTAAATTCAAAGGCCATTATCTTCATCTTGGATAATTTTTGCAAAGAATTTTAAAGAAAGGGTTTAGGGGTTTTTTTGTTTGGTGTTTTTTTGACAAAGACTGTAAGACACATTCTTCCAATTTCTGTGGTTCCCTTTGGAGTCCTAGTATTTTCAAAGAAAATATGCTGCTGTACTCCATTTTATAAATGTAATTGCCCAAAAGTCTTATTCTTGACTTAGTGCAAGAACAGGGGCATCTATGTGATTCTGTACATGTGTACAAACATGCCTTCTAAAGCCTAAGTTCTTTTGGGAGTAGTGTCTTGGCTTTTTCCTTTTGTTGGATTTTTTAATATTTTTTTCCCCATTTTGTTTTTATATGAGATTCTGACAGACTAGAACGACACAGGTATTAATTCTGTATTTATAACTTAGATTGTACTTTTAGGATTTTTAGATCCAAGTTTCCATTTTTATGTTGAGATTTCGTTCTTCAATAAATATCCTTACTTTAGTTAATGTCTTTACATCTTGTATGATCCAAATTTTGAAAACAAATTAGAATAACTGAGTACTGTGCATAAAGTTGTTTATAAAATTTAATTTTTATAGAACTAAGCCATGGAAGAAGTTGGAGAGGGATATTTATAATACCTTGATTGCCTCCTGGATTCAATCTGTCATTTTTAAACCTTTGGGCTATCCAGTGAAAAGTTAAAGAGAATGGCTGGTCACTCAAGTAGAGGTTCTGGACATCCAGGTACAAGGATGTGGAATATCATGGACTTGGAAGTTTCTTCAGAATTATCATTGATATTTTCACTGTGTGCTGTAAGAAAAACATGTTGAAATGTGTTAAATGTCTCTGCCATGAACTTCTCTATCTTGAATGTTTCATTAATCTGCATCTAATATTGCTTTGTAATCTGCATGTGCAACATGTTCACTTAATTTTTTATGTTTCAACAATCTGTCTTCACCTTTAGCTCACTTTTCTGCTTGTCTTTTCAACACAAATGAAGGTTTGTTCTGGTTAGAAGTGGGGGAAATTCCTCCCTCTGCAGCTTTAAAGCATACCAGTAATTGTTTGTTGTTGCCTGGTCATTCTGTTGTGCTTTTCCTAGAATGGAAAATTTGAAATGTTATTTAGTAACAACTGTAAAACAGTGTTTTTAATTAAAAATACCAAACCAACCTAGGCAAGACCAACCCAAAAACAGGAGGGGAAAAAAGCATTAGCCATAGCTTGTTTGCACTTTACAAATGCCATTTAGATCACTTGGTCTTGTAACATAAAATATTAACCATTAGTCCCTAATATTAGGGACTTTAGCAGTGATGAGCTCAGTCTTTGCAGCTCTGGCCTTCTCTTCTTTAGCTCTTTATCCTGCTTTAGATTTTCTATATTACAAAACTTATACCTTGTATTGGCTACCTATTCATTTTAATCTAGTGGTCTATGTATCCTCAGGTGTGGAAATAATTCCCGAGGATCAAGTACGTCGTATAGAAAATCTATCATAGAAAGTAATGATTGAGAAACATGTTAAAAAACCCAAACAAGCCAACAAAACTTCAAAACTACACCCCCCAGCAATTAGAATCCTCACTTCTAAGCAAAATCAAAATTCTGCATGGATAAGAATGTTATTCTTAACAGTGTGTCTGTGACAAGTTTGTTTATATACTCTTTGCTTTTAGAGGTTATTCTTGGCCATCAGTTGCAAGCTCTCAAATTTGAACATGATGGTTTAAAAAATAAAGAAAACAAATTGAGTGATTTTAAAGTAGTAGAAGATTACTAATAAAAAATTGTCTAAAGGTGGATGCTGTGGCAGAAAACCTGAATATAAATGGATTTAGTTTCAGGACTAGGAAGAAGGGAAAACAAAGCTACTGCCATTTTTTCTCTTCTTTTTTTTTTTAAGTAAGATTCTGGCATAATATTTTGCATGTTTATTGCCCAAATTACAGTCTGTATTGGAAAGAGTCAACTTTCTTAACATCCTTCTATTTCCTAGTTAGCAGTCCTGTAAAGACTTCTGTCTGTGACAAGAGATGTCTTTCACAGATCCTTCTTTTACAGTTTCCTCTTTCCACCTAACTGCTCTCTCTTTTTTCCCCTTCCCTCTCTCTCTCTCTCTTTCCTCTATCCTTGTATAGGCCTGACCAAAGATGGCAGTAATGAAAATATTGATTCCCTTGAGGAAGTCCTTAATATTTTAGCAGAGGAAAGCTCTGATTGGTTTTATGGCTTTCTCTCATTTCTCTATGATGTATTGACTCCTTTTGAAATACTAGAAGAAGAAGAGAGCGAAGCTGCAGATGATGTTGATGGTACGTCACAGAATGAAGGGGTTCAGGGAAAAAAGACTTGTGTTATTTTGGATTTACAGAACCAGTGACTGAAAGACTAATTTGATTGGCTTTCGAAAATGTCCATGAAATCATCAGTCTTAATATAGCAAGAATTTATGGCATTGAGGGGAACCTCCCAAATGGACACTCTAAATATTGAACTAAAGTTAGCCATGCAATGCTGTTTTAGTAGTTGAAAGCCTTTCAATAATTTTTCCATTTTTGTGACAGGATGACAAGTATTATGCAGGTGTGTAAATATGTAGAATAAAACATGTATCTGTGGTTGTGTAGATGGTTTCTGTATGTGCTTCAATTTGTGCATTTTGTGCACAAAACTTACAAAGCTTAAGTGTAATAATCTCTACTGTTAACACTATAACATTTGTCTTTCTAGCAAGCATTAACTGAAGCATTTTGTAACAGCCTTGATTATAAAGTATTCTAGCATGACTGCATTTTGTAAATACGTATTTTTATGTTAATCCTTAATATAGACATGACAATGATAATTCTCTTGTGAAATATAATTTTAATAAATAACTTATTTTGTGATTCACTGCTTTCTCAGATAGGTTCTTTTTACTTGTTCAAAGAAAAGCACTTAATTTATAAGTGCTTGAAAATTCTACAGAAACATTTATTTCTAAGCTAACATCTAGTATTCAGAAGCTTCTCTGTCATGGTTTATTCCCTCTGATTTGTCTGTTTTCAAACCAAATCTTCAGACATTTCTTTAATATGACAATCACATCACAAGGGCTGTTCCAAATTTCTTTTAGTTTTTAAGGTGGGCCTTCTGTGGAAGCGGGAAGCTGTAATTATGTATTTCTAATGTAATACTGAATATATTAAAGACTTATTGGAAATTAGAATTTAATGTCTTCTATTCCTTGAGAAATTGAAATATTTAATGTAGTTTTGCAAATTTGAATCTTTTTCTTGTGAAACTGTTTTATGGCAGTTGTTCCAAAAATACTATCCATGTATGTGAATTCTGTCTGCTATCATGAAGTTACTGGTATAGAAAGGGCAGTTTATAATTGTGTCCTGCAGTTTGTATCAGGTATCTAAAGCTGAAACTGAGCTGTCTTTTTAAAACATGAATCATGTACTCAAACAAATTACTATTAAAATTGTAGCAAATTGGTTTTTGTAATGCCTGCTTTGCTTAAGATTGTATTGGTTTCCTATATGAAGTTGATACCCAAATTTAAACACTAGTAGTTGCAGGCTGAAATTTTAACTGCTTTTTAAAATAAATCAAATTTCACTTACTTTGGCATGCCATTTTTAAAGCAATTTAACATGCCTGTTTGAAAAAACTTCCTCTAGCTCATCCAATTCAGGGTACTATATAATCTTTTAAACGTAATAAAAATGTGCTAATGTTAGTCAAGTGAAATGTTGTGATAGGATAATACTGTTGTTCAAGGTTTATGAATTAAATAGAGCCATGAGAGCATTCCAAATATTTGGGGATTAGGATATAAGAAAGCTAACAACATATAAATTTAATGGGTTTTAAAACATGATATATGAAGTGTAAGGCAAAAAAAAGAAAGAAACCCCTAAACATTATAAAAATAAATGCTAGTAGATTTGGACTATTACTGAGCAGTCTGTTATCAAGTGCAAGAAGCATGCAGTGTCTGAGATGTAGGAAATAAGGGACCTTGGGTTGTTTTGTTTGAGAATTTTTTTAATCTTAATTTTTGAAGCAGATTTAAATTAGAAATAAGAATTTCATCACTGTTTTGGGATAATAATACCTCTCAGTGTTAATTTAAAAAATTGTCATGGAACATTGAATTCCATTGTAGATGCTTCAGTGATGGAACTAGATAGCTAAAAAGAGAAGGGAAGCATCTGCTATAAGAATTTTATATAATGAAGTTTATACAAAATAGTTAAAGAATGAATTGATAAACCAGAAATTTGGCAAGTGAAACTGAGGTGGATTGCTTGCACCACAAGAAAGCTGCAGGTACTGAGATAGGTGATCAGTAAAGAGTGAATTAGTTTAACATGGGGGCTGCAGGTATGAAATGCAGGCCAGCAGAGTTGTGATTGGATATTGTGCAACTTCTGTGTTGGTTTTATTAAGTGTGTTGGCATCTGCTTGGAAACAATTACAGTGGAAATTAAGAGTTTGTCAGGGAAGAAGGGGTGAGGGATGAGTGCAAAGAGCTAGTATAAGTAAATAACTTTGTAGGGTACTTTGTTTCTGGAAAATAGTCTTCTCAGAAGTGTTCACTCTTGCCTGGGGTTGTTCCTGTTAACAACTGAACCCTCACCTGTGGTGAGCGGAGCTCTCCAAACCCTCCGAAAGTTTGGGGTGGAGGAGTTTGGTTTTCATGTGTTCTGTTAATAGCTGTGATTACAAGCAGAACTTGGCTAGTTAGGATGGTAATAAGATTTACCTGAATCTGTGGTTATATTAGCATGGCAGGCTTTTTTGTTTGTTTGTTCATTTGTTTAAAAGCATTTAACAGCAAAAAACCGTTAAGCTGAGCATGATGTGCAAATAAGCAGAGAAAACAAACAGTATCTCAATTTGCTTGTGAGTCCACACAAATTGTTTGAAATTAGTTGAGGAACTTGAAAACTAAATTTTTGGTTTGATTGTTTGTGACTATAAAAATACAGTCATTAAATTTATTTTTAAAGTATTTTTAAGGTGTGGGTTGAAAGCCATGGCGTGTTGCCTTCTATTATTTTAGAATAATCATTTTGGAAAGCAAGGCTGCTGCCTTCTCCTGCAGTTTCTGGTCTGCAAATTTAAAATAGGAGAAAATTAGTAGCAAACAATGTTTTTTATGTGGCAAATATATTTTTCAAGTGATAGGAACTTGCTGGGTTTTATACCTGGCAAGGACTGAAACTTTACTGACTTTATATTAAATTGGACATGCGGTTTTCATTAGATACCCTCTTGATTAGATATTCCTTACAGTTAACTTATATTAAATTTTCAGAGCTCCAGAAATAAATGTCTGTGACTAAAATTGTAGTCTTCCAGTTTGTCCAGTGTTTTTAGAAATCTGTGGGATGTTTTACTTTGTCATTTGTTGGTAAATGTTTGATATTTTAATTGCCAGTCTTCAAACAAAATACTGCATTAACCTTTGTAGCAAAGCTTTTGCTTGCTTTCTTGTGATACTAATGAAAAAAAAAATTATAGGGCAAAAAAACCCTTAATACCCATACATCTGAAATGGCTAAAAGCTTTTGGAAGCTTTGAACCCCAGATTTCTGTGACCACCTTCAGCACTATTTAATTTGAAACTAAAAGAGTGTTATATGGCAGAGAGAAATCACAATACTCATAATGTATAGAATAACTTTGAACTGAAGAGAATAAAGAGTACATTGTTTGCATGTCTGTTAAAATTCTTATTGCAAAATTTTTTTGCCAGTATTTCCCCCCCTGCCTCCTTTAAAAAAATTTCAGTATTAGTTAGTCTCAATTGACTGGCTATAGAAGAAATCAAATTTTCATAACTTATTGGTATAGGTTGCATTTAGATGGCAGCACAGAAGAAGAATATATTGAAGCATTAGAAAGATTGTAATTTCATTTCATGGTCAGATGGGAGGGGTAAAACCCACCTGTATTGTAAATGTAATTTGAGAGCTGGGGAAACCTGTTGTGTACAGATCAGTCATTTTGGAGAGATGTGTTATTCCCTGTTAGGTTTCCATCAGCTATCATAACGCTGTCACAGTAGCATGAAATACATTAAGTGTTGTCTTTTTCAGGATTAGTTAGGATGTTTGTCTCAAGATGAGTCTAATAAAGGCAAGATTTTCTTGTTGGTTTCTTATATCTGCTTGTACAGGATGCAGCATAAACATCTGTGACTTCAGGAACCAAAGTGCTTTCTACCACTTGTATCTGCTCTGATCTGGACTTTTCTTCTGACATTAGGCAGTTAAATAAGCAAGAGATATTAAAGCAACATACGGAGAACATAATGAAGTTTGGTGTTTTGTTGTTTCGGGGAGTTTTCTGCTAGTTGTATGAATTAAAACTCTTGCACTTGGAGAGTTACAGGGTTTGGTAAGACAAGTGCTCTGAGCTCAGTTTAAGGTAAGTGGGTGTTAGTTTTCTGTCAGTAAAATAATTTTGTTTAGCAGATGACCTTGTATATCTAATACAGCATTTTATAAATGTACAATCATAGTAAAAATTATGTGCAGGGGGATATACAAATATTCATAATTTTTTTCTGACTTGCAGTTCTTCTAGAAAAGGAAAATAAAAAGGGGAGAAAAAATGTTAATGATTTTGGCTTACAGATTTGTATTTCCTCTTTTGGTACTGCAATTTTAACATCCTTTGCTAATTTTCTGTGTGGTTAAGGAAGTTCTTGATGGAACATCATAAATTAAGGCAAGAGTCTGAACACCAGCCCTAGTGTTTTAAAACTTGACACTTTATATTCTGTTATCCAGGGTTTGCATAAATTGCAGAAGGGTAGGAAGTGCTGTCAGCTGCTTAGTGCTAACCTGGCCCATGTAGTTTCTATGGTAAATGCAAAGTAGCCTCTCCTTTTTTCACATCTAAGTGAATAAACCACTTTGATTAGCTTACATTTGTTTTGTGATGCTGCAGGTTAAAAGTGTTTATGCAGGTAGAGGTTGTGGAGAAATTGACTTACAGGAATTTTTTCACATAGCAAAGCCTTTTGTCTAGCAAGGCTATTAATCTTTTCAGGGTTATTAAGTGAATAAAAGAGTATTTGCACATGCCAGGTTGCTCAATAATAAATATGAGAATGTTATTTGTCAACATCTGGGAAACTGCTCAAAAATGGAGAGCTTTTTGCCTATTAGTTTTGTTTTCCAATGCTTATCTTTCTAAATAAATATAGTATTTATATATTTTTCTTCCAATGCTTAAGTTCTCGATCTGTGCTCTCACTTGGGGGTTGTTTGTGCAGAATGTTCTTGAAGGTTTTTATGGGGAAAAATAGAGGAAATGACTGGACTTTGTTGCAGAATAAGAATGCTTTGTAATATTCCAGATCTTCAAAGGATCAGTTAAGACAGCATGTTAAGCACCTTTAAGCACTATATGAAAATAACCACTTTGAGGGGATTATTTAGTTTATAGACTATGACTGTTAATTTATGACTATTTAAAGCAGTTATTTAAAAAATATTGTAAACCTATCCACCTGTGTTAATTTTGAACTCAACTTTTTAATTAATTAACTCCAATAGTGGCCATTTCTGATATTCCATTATACCCACATTTGATGTTATAAATTGTGTATTTTCTTCTTGCATTGCTAGCATTGGACATTTATAATGTGGGATTGAAGGGAAGAAAGAAAGAGCTTTAAAACTAGCTCAAAACAAGTGTGAAGCCACTTTAATTAGACTTCAGAACAAGAGTCCACAAGTTCACCTACATGATTTATAGAATTCTGGACATTTGTGTGCCCCTGTGTTGTAAGAGCCTAAGTCTTTGCCATGAATTCCCTTAGGTGCCAGATTTTGTCACATGCCCTGGACATTGCTGTCTTGGAAAACCAGGTAGTTTTCACCCATCTTGCTTCAGCCTAATTGGTGCTGACAAGTAAGACTTCCCTGTGCTGTTGGGATGTCCCCTTGTAGGGGTCGTGTCCAGGTGGAAATCAAGATGCAGCAGGATTTCGGTCTTGATTATTGCATAATACGAATGTTTTAAAATACGTTATTTTATATACTTCCCTTGTGAACAGGTGTATTAATAATATGTTAAAATTTACATGATTTATGTAATTATGTCATGAATTAATAATTTGCTGAGAACTTTAGTGCTATTGATTTCATAAAAGCAGATTGAAATAAAATTACTGCTTGTCTGAGTATTTAACAAATGAAATAACAGTAATCAGTGAACAAGGTATTTTGTAATCTTTCAACATAGTGCATATATCTTTATTTAAAAATAATTTGATTGTTTTTTGTGTATACTATTACTTGTAAAATTTTACAGATTTCCTTGTCAACACATGGTTTTAAGAGTATCTTAAAATATTCAATAATGTTTAATTTCAATATGAAAAGAGGGGAGGAGCTGGAAATTTAAATATGGCTTTGTGCAACTTTTCTGAGTACCTTTTATTGTTTATATTTTCATTGATGTTGTAAATGAAAGTTGGAGTCTATTTTTCCTTTTATATGAAAAAAATATTAACTTATTCTTCCATGCACTGCTTAGAAATAGTAAGTCTGAATAATGACTTTAGTCAAGTTAGAGCTCTGTACTTCAGCAGTGGTAGTAATCTGTGAGGGAAGAGCTTGAAAAGACTCATATCCCAGGTATGAGTTTGTGAGGAAATTAATCTAAAGCCTGTATTTTTACTTGACTAGACCTTTTAAAAACAATTTTGGCCGTAATGTCAATGCTTGGTATTTTGAAAACATGTAGTATAGAAATTAAATGCAAGGTGACTACAATGACTCTAATGGCTACATTCTTTAAATTAATGATTTCATTTTTTTAGTATAGTCTATCAGAATATTGTTTGTTTTTTCAGATTAAATGTTGATATATGACACAGTTTAGGTAGATACTGTTTTCTGGAAACCTAAGCTCATGGTGCAGATGTTCAGCTTAGGTGTTTTGTATGTCTGAATGAGAAGCCTAGTGTTCAGACATGGGAATATCTCTTCTTGTTTAGTAAAATTGTGCATGAGTTTAAAAATACATAGTTACTGTATTTTTTCCGCTTTTCCTTATTTTCTAGTTGGCTTTTAGGTAGCAATCTACATGATTTTTGTGGTTAAAATTGTTCTCTGTGGGATTTAAGTCTTAATCCACAGCATCATGATAGTGGTAATCCAGTCTCTTTTGATGGTATTAAAAAGATGTAACTAAATGTCTGTATTTTTGGAAAGGCTTTTGCCTTTATGCCTCTTGTGGTACTGGCTATAAAGTACAGTCAAGAGGCTGACTGCTCTCAGTTTCTTACCTACAATGGGAAAAGAAGACAGCACCTGATTTTGGAGAATAAGGTTTATTTTTTTAAATAAAAATCCTAACAGTCTTAAGTAGTCTGAAGTAATGCAGTATTTTAACTGTAATGAAATGGTACCTGTGTTTGGATCTGAACAATACCTTTACCAAAACATTTCCTTTGGATAAAGAAACATATGTTGTAATTTATTGCAGGAAAACACTCAGTTTATATACTCTGCAATACCTGTGTACTTGAAGGCCTTTTGAGTTAACATGTTTATAAAATATTTATGAAATTTCATAGGAATATGTATTAGTGAGTTTGAGAGAAAACTGACAAATCCTTTGCAGAGAAATCAGAGAGGATGTTGGTTATAATTATGTGGCAGCACTTGTCTGGAGAGAACTGAGCGATCTCCATGTTAAGACACTTCACAAGTAGCATGCATCTGGTAATGTGGTACTTTTCTTTGATGAGTTAGTCTTATCAGTACTTGTCATGGTCCTGCAACTGAAGTTGCTTTATTCTTAATGAGTTAATATTCTGTATTTTTCCATACCATTGTAGTGTGCTATGTAAAATGAACTTTTTACATAACATGGCAGGTTGGGAAATTTCATGTCAAGTTTATTAAAGATCACAGATATGTTCATAACCTATTTCCATTTTGCAACTAATTAGGTGAGGAGCCAGGAGGGGTAGCCAAGAAAAAAACTAAACTGAAAGGTATTTTTAATGTTCTTTTTCATGCGGAACTTTATGCAGATAATGATGTATGAAATGCATGTGCGTTGCAAATACCAACTGTGGGTTATAATGTTTACTAATACTAGCTATGTTGGCTAAATATATTCTAATGGTGCAGCAAACTATTGTTCTTGCAATTTTTGGGTATTTTTTTTTACTACTGATTGAAATTTAGTGGTAATGTGAGTGCTTTCCTAACTGGAGATTATATTTCATTTGTGTGGATTTTTTTTACAAAAGATGTCTTGTTTGGATTGTAAGTAGTTTATGATAACTTGATATTCTGCATGTTTTTAAAGTAAGATTTTGCTTAGTGTGAAATCCTCTTCATTATCATCCATGAATTCATGTTGCTATTACTGTATTGTATTTGGAATCAAGTGCCTTAATTCTTCTAAGGCTGTACTTTAATAGTTTCATCAATTTTTTTTTTCCTGTGGGAGTTGAAATTTAGGCAAAGTTCAGTAACTTCCCCTTTAATAGTACTTGCAGGATTGATTGCAACATTTTCTAAAACCTTAGTGTGGGATAGCTTGCAACCAACTTATGCCATATATTTATTTCTAATTACATTGCTGTATGAACAGGTCATAGTGTTGAAGACAAAAAAGGCTAATTAGCCTCAGCAAGCACCAAGGTACCAGATGTACTTCAGGTGCTTAGCTTTTTATATCTGCTCAGTTATCTCCAGGCAACATGAGGCTGTGGAAACAGTCTATGTGACATTAACAACATACAGACTGTAAGGTGGTTTTTTCTAGCAGTATATGAAAAAAGCATGCTGTTCACCATACAAACCTTCATGAGGAAAAAAGTGTATTTACTAAGGAAAGCTTGCTGCTCATTTCAGTGTGACTTTTCTCAGCATCTTGCATCAAGTTGAAATTTTTAGCATTTGTTCCACATTGTGCTTGGTATAACTTGGTTGCAAACTGCATGTTTCCAAGAACGTAATAAATGTCACTTAGAAATTCTTTCCCCAGTTTTGGATTATTTTTCAGTGTTTGATATGAGAATAATGAAATAGCATATTTCAAACTTTTTGTGTCAAAAACCATTTGAAAGGAAATATGATGTCATTCCTTTTAGACTGAGCTATGTAATCGAATTGTTCACTCCACAGAAATGTTACACAGTGGCTAGAGGCAGACATGCTTTTTTGCCTCAACAGACTGCAGTTTCTCTCAAAAGTCTGAATAAAAATAGAACTGTTTATTTGTAAAACTCATTATCACTTTCTTAATAATGTGGGAGTATTAATTTCAAAATTAAATGCAAATATTGCATACAGATTTAATGGAAAAATCTCTGAATTTTATTGACTTAAAATTTCCGTATTCTGGAGAATTCTACTGGTACTGACAAATATTTTCAAAACTGTGGCAAAATGGAAGTAAATATTGAACATTAAACATATTGAATATAAATTTCAAGGATTCTGTTCTGATTGTTTTATGACATGTTGTCCGTATACCCTGTCACAGCCAAATGTGAATTGAAGTAAAGAAGCACAAGAGACAAAACTCCAAAAAACAAAAAAAAGTTACTGATAACTGAAAAGCAAAGTTGTAAGAACCAATTTACAGTTATTGTTTTGATTTCAGTGAGTTTAGTGTAACCCAGTTAACTTTTTTGGACTTGATTTAATTCATCAGGACATGGCTGTGTCTTCCTACTTGCACTTCTCAATACACACTTCAGTTATCTTTTTTAAGTCTTTGCTTAATATGAGGTAAATATTCAGTAAAACATTGTATTACAAATTTGTGTAATAACGTTTACAAGTGTTACGCTGTTGTCAAAGGTTCAAGATTTATTGTGATTTTCATGCTCCCAGGCAAAAGTGGTTTTAGCATTCTGCAGAAGTTAGCACTAAGATAAGAGAGGCATGGTTTTCTCTAGATTAACGCTTCATTTGGATGCAGCTGCAGTATAAGCCCAGGTTATTCACTGGCTGCATGGTGTGAGATGTTCCTAGAAGTCAAAACTAATTTGTTTAAATTGCTTAGAGCTTAGGAATTAATTATACTAGTTTAAATCTAACAAACATTAAATAATAATTTGATCAAAGCTTTTACATGGTTGTTCATAAGATGTTTTTTGGCCTAAGATTGGTTCTCTCATTGAACATTTCCTCTTTTTTAAATAAAAAACTAAAAAGTAAAAGAAGCTATTAAAGAATCACTCAAGAAATTAAGGGAGAAGCAGGAATCCAAGAAGGAGGAAAATGAAGAAGACAAAAAGAAATCCAGGAAAGGAAAAGATGCTACTGATCGAAAGGACAAGAAAGCTGTTGATACGAATAAATTGAAGAAAGATTCTGACAAGGTTAGAAGAGACAGAGGAAAGGAAAAAGGCCAAGACAAAAGTATAAAATCCAAGGAGACTACAAAAAAGTCCGCCAGTGAAAAGGATGGCACTGGTCAGGTGGGAAAAGACAAAGAAACAAAAAAGATGGTTAAAAGCCAATCCAAGGAAGACAAGAAAGAAAAGAAATAAAACAAGAGTTCCTGTTCTGCTAATGAGGAACAGACCTCAAGAATGTAAAATTCAGCATATTTATACGAATGTGACAAATATGGCAATAAGAAAATAATGTTTTCAGGAAAGAAGTATGAACAAAGGCTATATATAGTATTTTTTTAAAACTGTTTAGTGTGTACTGGAATTGTAAACACAAAGCAGACATGTCTGCTATGAAACTTAAGTATGTACATATGTTAATGTGCCTGGCTACCAATGTGTATTGAAAACATTCAAATGTCAAATTGATGCCAGTTACTTCAAGTCTACTCTACATATGAGTTTGGGCTTTTGTGATTGGGGTTTTTTTTCTTCCTTGTTTACTTGTATTTGCTTGATGTAGGGATGAAAGTGTAATGTTCTATATGAAATGCAAGTTTTAAAGCAATATTAACAGACTTATCCGGACACATGTAGTGGAAACTCATAAAATATTTCTATTTCACAGAAACAACCAAGAGGAGCATTAATGGACTGTAGTGTCATAGTAACTAAACAAATAAATGTAACTTTTTCTCTGCCTAACTTTTTCCCTAAGGAAACTATTTGTTTTGCTGAGAAAACTATTTTGTACACAAATAGTCAAACCAACCTGAGTGTTGCACTTTATTATGAGACCCCAGGGTAAACTCAATAAAAATGTTCCTATATTTTTTGGTTTTTTTGGTCCCATGACAATATGTTTCTGTTTTTCTTCAATTCCCTATTTATTTAATTATTATATTTCTCTATATTTGTGTTGGAAAGTTTGATTCATTATAACTTTATTTAATTGTATCCTGATTTTTTTCCAAGTCTGCCAGCCTTTTGGTAATGAATACTGATGAAAATTAGGCCACCTATTTCATCGCTGATAAGCATTGTTGTATTCCAGTTACATTTAAGATGTGATATGCTAGTACTATTCTGTTATGGTTAAACTTGTATATTTTTGCAGCTGTTATCTTCTTCAACACTTTCAAGTGCATGATGCTTCTATAAGCAAAATCTTGTCTTAGTTTGTTCTTACAGCTTCTGTATTTTTAGCATCAAGGATGGATTTATCCATCAGTCTCATTAGAATAAAGTTGCAAAACATTTCTGCAGAGATAATAGAGAGATTTCAGAATAAATCTGTGAATGAATCTATGGTTGCTTTCAAGTTTATTTAGAAATGAATATTTTCCAAATAAATTTGAAAGCAAGTATATTGCATGGAATGGCACAATATATAATTATACAAGGTTCAGAACAAAATTTGTAATGGAAGTTTATGATTGATTCTTGGTGTACTGCAGTATTAGTTTCAAGAAAACAAAACTGAGGAGTGAAATCGAGAATGAGTATATATATGCATGTGGATGGTAATTTAAGATTGAAGTTCTGAAGGTTAATTTTTTTTGCGGTTTTGCTAAAAATTTTGTGTATAACAGTTGGCAATATGCTTCCCTCAGCTGTCCCATATGTATGTCTGCATCATGCTTTGATCCCTAGAGTTACAAGATATGATAATAAAGTTAAAGATTATGGTTTTTTTAGAGAGAAAATGAAATATTCGAATAGTTATGAAAAATAGTTCAAATTAAAGCTCTAGAAAACAGTGTAGTATCTTAAGATTCTGGCTGTGATAATAACAGAGATGATCTACTCTGAGGTATTTTCTAAATATTTATAAATTCATGAAGAGGGAGGGAAGAGACGTACATTGTGAACGTTACAGTGCCTAGCAAAAAATATGAGAACGAAGATGTAATAAATGCACTTCCATAATGAACGTTCTCTGTTAAGTTTTGGTGATGATAGATATATTTATTCAACCTTGCTTTGGTAAGTGTTAAAATGCATATTTGACCAGAGGAGTATTCAAATCACAGTTCTCAAGGATGGTGGCACAATGGTATAGTGCACATCACTTTTTATTTTCTCCCGTAATGTGACAGAACTTGTAACTGTGTGGGAGTGAAATTTGAAATTAATTGCTGTTCTGATTAACATATTGTATCTATGACCCAAAGTTTATGAGGTTCTGGAAAGGTTGGGTTGTTTTATTTTTTTCCTTTCCAAAGAAAATTTTATTTGAGCAGCACTCCAGGCTATACAGACAGCCTGGACAGCCACAAAATAAAGTATTTTTGCTCCAGAGATCTGTTGTGTTGTTGTATATCTCTATGAAATATTTTTGTCATTAAACTTAATGCAACAAGTTACTACATAAGCTCAAAAAATGTGCCAGACAAGTAAAAGCTAAATGTAATTTTAATAAATAGAAGAGAGAAAATAATGTCTTACCAAAAGTAAATGATTTAGTATATTACATACTTGACAAGATTGAATAGAAATCAGTGTTAAACATGATAGATGTGTATAAAAAGCTTGACGGTCAAGTCGAGAAATGTGCAAATGAAACAAAGACACACTTTTATTTGTTCCTTCTTTCCTGTTAAATACCTATAGTGCTTGGTGAGTGTGGAATATTGGCTGTCTTTTGAAGTGCTTTGAAATAATTTTTTCTTCATGAAGCAGAGTATGTGGTTGTCTGGAACTGAACATGTGGGTTATTGAGGATATGAAGACTTATTTAAAGCACTGTATGTGTAAAGTGACTGAACGGTGTTTGTGAAAGCGAGGTGGCTGTTTCCGTGCGTATGGATTCTGAAGTGTGAGAGAGTGGTTAATATGAGTTATTGGTTTTGTCTCCATCCTAAGATGATTGTAGAAGGAAGTAACTTCTTACTCTTGTAGCCATTAATATTCCTGCAGAAAAAGATGAATGTCATAATAATAGTTTTTAATATTCTACGTGGGTTTTTTTTTAATTACAGAAGAAAATTGGCCAAAAACTAAGTGTAAATTTGGCATTTTTATTCTAGTGTCTTATTTTGACTCTGAAGTGGTAGACTCTTAGTTACAGTACTTTTGGATACAGCCTAACTACCTATCTTCAAATAATTTAAATTTAAATAATATAGAAAGACAGACTTTATTCTGTTATCCTGTAACCATTACTTGAAATGTCTTCTCACAATGCATAAAATAATACCTCTCTAAGTCTAGGCAAATTTGGTTTGAGACATACTAATCCAATTTGCGTTGAGATATGTTTGACTCCAGTTGAAATGTGGTAATTATTGTTTTTTTAATTGTACTTTACTGAAATATAATATTTATCCACTTAAGAGTTGCTTCTACAAGATTGCTGGTACTACAGGAGTGTTCATTATAGTTTAGCCTCTGCTTTTTTTACATACTGTCTTTTCTATTGATTTCCATGTATACAGCTGTTGACAAAGTAGTTTGCTTTGGGCAGTGGTGTGTGTTGAGAAGGGAGTCTTATCTTAATTGACTTTGGATGTAGGATTATAGGCAAATGCCATTTGGAAGGGACTTTGGGAGATCCTTATTCCAACATCCTGCTCAAAACAGGGTCGTTTCAGAGGAATGACCAGGGTGCTCTGGCCATTTTCCACTGTGATCTTTCAGACCTCCAAAGATGGGAATGCACAGCCTCTCTGTGCAGTCTTTTCCACTGATTTCACTGCCCTCGTAGTGGTGGGGGGTTGTGGGTGAGTGAGTTTTTTCTTATATCCAGTCTGAACCTCTTGTGTAAGTCTTGCTTGAGCCTTCCTAAAGGAGAGTTGAGAGGAGAATTAGTCTAATACCAACACAATCCTGAGCCTATGGTGTCATAAGATATGACATGATCTATCACAGCTTTATCTCCTGCCATGAAGATGGTGTTGATCATTACATTTATTGATTGCTTTCTTTTCATTGTGTTTTGATCTAGAAAGAGACTGTGGTATAAATGGTCAGGATCTTAGTGGTAAAATTCCATCAATCATACTTTTTCTATAGTTGTTTAGTTGTCAAAACAAACTAATCTTAATCATCTCTTCTAAGATGTAACACATGAATTTAAAATAACTTCTCATTCTGTGCAGCTTTTCATAAAGTTCAAATGAGTTCTTTTATAGAACCTATAAAATTGATCATATGAAGCACTTTTTGCCCAAATTGAAATCAGAGAGAAAAAATTGCTGCTTATTTTTTTACTGGATACTGAATAGGTGTTGAGAATATCATAGTCATTTGTTCAGTTACTTTGAAATAAAGGCAAGTGCTTAAATTTCTGTCCCTTTTTACCTCCTCCTCCAAACATCTTTGTTTACTATCTGAATACACTTCAATCTTTATATATATTACTGTATATTATGACAGCCCTGTATTTGTGATTATTTGAATGCATTTTTGGAGAGTGTAACATGAGCTACAATTTAATTGAAAGAACTTTCTTATTTTATAAGTGAATCCGTTCAAAAAGGGCATAAAGTTAACTTTATAACTGAAAAATGCAGGCCTTAAAGAAAGATCTGTCCCAGCACAGCCAACATCACCAGAATCTGAGGAGACTGACCAGCCTGCTGAAAAGTCGTATGTCGAATCAGGTAAGACCTTTCATGAATTGTAGGCGAAACAAAAGATATGGTGCTTCATTTGAATTATAATTCTGTATCATTAACATGCAACTCTTTTATAGATTTTGTGTTGCTTATCTACTGAAGTTTGTTTAACAGGAATCACTGTTTATAACTTCGTATAAATCACTGACCATGCAAAGTGTAAAATTTCATGGTTACCATTGTAGCCATATCACATTAGAATAACTTTCTGATGATGTATGGTTGTGGTTTAGATTTCAACTTCCAACTGTATATCCGAGCAGAATAACAGCAGATTGTTCACCTTAACAAACAAAACCCTCTCAAAAACTAACTTAATAAGATAATAAAGTACTTACTTTTCCACTAAAACTACTAGTATATAACAAATACAATAAATGGAGCTCCTAGCATTAAAAAAATAAATATTTTTAAAGCCCTATAGTATTAGTAGAATGTATTAGAATTAAGAAGGATTCAAGAAAAAATAATTTACATGTCACATTTCACATATGTGATTTGCGTTAGTGTTATTCAGAGAGTACATGTTTTTTCCTGTTTATTGAAGATGCTTATCCTATGTGATGTTTATGTGAACCTTAATACATGAACATACAAATACAGAGCATATGGCCAGTGGAATATGGAATATAGATTTTGTTTTAAAATATTTGCATTACTTTTCTTAGGATATCATTTATAAAATGTATCAAGATATGGTTTCCTGGTTGGGCGGGTTTTTTTGTGTGTGTGTGTGGTTTTTGTTTTCGTGGGACTGTTTTTCATACCATTTTGGATCCTTATTTGAAAATGCAGCTGTTACCTGGTTTAGAGCTTTTTTGTCAGATGTATCATTATAGGGTTTCTCAATGTTAATTTCAGGACATTTATATGAAGACAACACTTCATACAAATTCCTATTAAGTCCTGGGCTGGTGTTTTAGATGGCAATCACTTGTCCATGAAACCAGTTTGTGATTTCTCCTGGCAATTCGTAGTGGAACAGGACGTTGATATTGTAATGTTAGTATCTCTTTTCCCTGTTTATGAAGTTGACAGGAGCCTACTTCTGCAACTCACATTTTGTTGTCAAATATGACTTGCAAGTGCTGCTGCCTAAATTGTAGGATGACAATGGATGAAAGTGTTTGTAAATTAAATCCTTAGAAGAAAGTTTTGGGTTGAATAGTTATCTGAAGTTATTACTATCCCTCGAAAAAATATATGTGGAAAGAATGCCAGGTAGATAAATTCTTCCAGTTCATCTTCAGATGGACGAATCTGATGCAATTGTTGCAATGCTTTATATATTGGAGAGTAAGCAAGACAAAATTGTTTTTCTAATTGTGTGAGTTGCAGAGGTTCACCAGGTCAGTCTAGAGAACTTTGTGAAAGGGATTAAGAACATTATGGAGCCTACTAAAAGCTGCAAGCCTTGAATTAATGTTTAGATTTTGCCTTTTGCACTTACCTTCACTGCGATTTATAATCCTTTTAGAGCACAAGACTGCTGATGTAGAATTGGAAGAGGAAATTCAATCTGTTCTTCATGAAGCTCTGCATTCCCAGCCTGGTAATGTATTAACACTTAGAAATCACTGAACAGTTTATAAATACTGCCATAGGCTAGATGAATCTCAGTCTGGCTTTGGTATGCACTTAAAGTGCTTTTGCCTGCACAATGCATTCAAATCAACTCATTTGTCATTTTCAAGAAAATTCAGAAAGTTCAGTCACCAAACCTTAAAACTGTGTCCTCCTATCCAGACTTATTTGGCACTAATAGCTCAAATCAGTCATTTAACAAAAGCTTCCTCAAAGCACTGTATAGAGATCAAGAGTGGATGGAGCAGAGTTGGCCTTTACTGGGAGCAAAGAAGGTCCTGGCGAGTTGGGTTTATAATGCTGGACTGTGCAGATAAATTTTCTGTCACTCCCCATTCCCTTTGGAGCCTAGCTGGAAAACACAAAGGGTGTACTGAAGAGTGCATATTTGCTGGTAATATAATATACTAAAGGAAATTTATTCACTAACAATCTGCATTGTTGATTAGGAGAGAGTCATGAAGACGTAGATGAAAGTTTAAGTGACCAGTGGCAAGTAAAGGAAGAAATACATGGAGAAACTTTTGAAGCTCCTGCAACAGATGACATGCTCAGAGAATTTGAGAATGAAATTCCAGAACAATATGAGACACCAGACTCAGTTCAGAAAGGTATCTGAATGACTAAATACATTTAAAAATAAATTTACAAAAGAAAACCCAACCCAGACAAAATATGTCTCATTAATATGTAATTTCTTGTAACTTGTAATTTCTACTTAAAATAGAGCCTTAGCAATTGTCAACCACAGCATTATTTAGCAAATAAATATATTTGAAGTCAAAATGGGATATTTTAATGCTATGTGTTTTGGAATCCAGGTAACCATATATTATTAATTACTACTCTATGGGCCTTCAACAAAATTAATCTATGCTCCACATATGCATATCTCTCCCCAACAGAGGCATGAATGTAATCATATAGAATGGTTTTGGTTGAAAGCGGCTTTAAAGATCACCTAGTTCTAACTCTTCTGACATAAAGGACACCTTTCACTAGACCAGATTATTCAAAGCCCCATCTAGCCTGGTCTTGAACACTTCCAGGGATGAGGAATTCACAGCTTCTCTGGGCAACATGTTCCAGTACTTCAGAACCCTCACAGTGAAGAATTTTTACTTCATATCCAATCTAAACCTGCCCCCTTTCAGTTTAAAGCCAAACCCCCTTTCCTATTGCTACATGCCCTTGTAAAAAATCCCTCTTCAGCTTCTTTGTCCCCCTAAGATACTGAAAGGCTGCAATTAGGTCACCCCAGAACGTTTTTTTTTTTCTTCAGGCTGAACCCCAGTTCTCAGCCTTTTCTCACACCTCTGGGAAGGCATTCCACATCCAGTCTTTGATCTACCAGCACCCCAAATGCTTCTTTGTGTTGCTGCTCATAATCTATTCATCCGCTGTCAGTAAAACCTGTGTGGAGTCTGCTTCCGGACCTTTTGGTTTATTAAACTAAATTTTAAAGTTTATTAACACAGTATTTTCTATGCTTTATTCTCATTCTTCTTTCATTCAAATATGGTGCCCTAAGAGCATTAGCTATATTTAAGTCCTGCAGAGATGCAGACATCTTGTGAAGAAGGTGGTCATATCTTGTCACCTTGGGGCATTGACTGGGTAATGAAAATTGTAGTCAAAATATCAAAGCAGAGTCATATGATCTAAATCCAAGTAGGGGGAAATTTTTACAAATGCTTTTTATTTGTACTGCTGAAAATTTTACCTATCTCTTAATATCTCTTGATACCTTTTGATAAAACCCATGTAATCATTGTCGTCTAAAAGGTTTAGGTGCTGGAAGTGCACTGAGATTCTTTCTTCACAACCAAAGTAACTCTTCAGTCTGGGTCTATTATACCTCCTCGGATCTGTATCTCTTACTCATCCACAGCACAAGTCAAAGTAGGAGACTAGAGGAGAAATTCAAATTCCATTTACTTTAAATCTTTGCAATTAAGAAGGCACAGTGAATATATTCTTTCCTCCAATTTATCAGAAATTTCTGTGGAGAGCCCACTGTTTTTGAGGAAATGTTTATAGAGTTTATTCATACATACACATTCTCAATATTGTATATAAATAAAATAGTAACATTTTTTTCATTCTATATATCCTATACATATCCTGCTGCCATTAGGAGAAATTTGCTTAGAATTTCAGCTTTGGAATATTACTCTTCTTACATACTATCTGTTAGAGGGTTTGTGGTATTGTTTGTTGATTTAAAATTGCTAAAAATTGTGCAAATGTATTTGTTTCTCAGATGCTGATCCCATGGTGGATGATGTTGGAGCAGTGGAATCTGAATCATATGAAATTCCAGGTATCTTCTTGTTTTTTCCATACTCAGTAATAATGGTTTTCTGCCTGAATGTAACAAATTATATGAGAAAGAAAAATAGAAAAGGTTAGACAGGTTTAGAAATATGTCATTTTGAATTTGGGTTTTTTTCTCTCAATAACTAGTTGTTATTGTCTTGGAGAATTTTACTTTGGGATGACTGTATCATATTTGCTATTGAAAATCTTTATTACAAGTAACAGGTGACAGGTATGCAAACTTTGCTTTCGTTGGTCAAAAACCTTTTATTTACTATGTGTTTCTGGCTGTTGTGTATAATTGGGGACTGGGTAGGCAAGTGATCTGTGGTTGTGCAGTCTAAAAAAGTGAGAATGAGATTTACTGCTTATATTGTCTTTGTACAGTCTATAATACTAAGGTTCTTCTAGACTATTTTTCTTGGCATTAGGAGCATCCAGTTTTTGTACCTTTCCTTCAGGACTGTTTGCTCTTTTGTGGCTGACTCTGCTATCAGAGAGTGACTCAACACCAAGGATGTAATTCTGAACTATCCTTGTTCTGTCTTTCTGCACATCTTAATTCCTCTTGAAAGCTTTTTGAAATTTGGCTTGGACTAATTCTATTACCTTATAGTCACCTTTGTTATGCTTGATATCACGTACAATGGCATTAGCTCATCTTTCCCATTGTGAAGAAGCATTAAGTGGATATTGCAGTTTCCCTACTGTCTGATAAGTATTTTTTTCAAGATTCTAACAATGTTTCTTTACAGTATGGACAGTCTCTTGCATTTACATTAGTCATTGATTTCTGTTTGTACTAGGCTTCCTATGTTTGATTCATTGTTAGCTCTAGACTTTGCAGTTGTGTTTGGTCTCACAGATGTGACAGAAGAATAGTTTTACTTGTTTGATACAGATAAAACTGTTTATTCCAAACTGTGTGGGGGATTACTGTTTTAGAATCCAAGCTATTTTACTTCCAAAGTAGAAGGATAAGTTATTTTACCTTCAGTACTGTGTTTTATCAGATGTGTCATAGTGAATATATTAACAGCATTTAAAAGAATTGTAGTTATAGAGGAAAATAATCCCCAAATTTAGCTAGGTAATGAGGTAAATTGCTCTAAATCTGAGATGCCAGAAGTGAAGTACATATTTTGTAAGGTCAGTTTCCGGTTCATACCTTGTCTTCTAATGTTCCATCACCATGTGAGCCTCTTGCACATTAGTGAAGGAGATACTTTGCAGTTTTAAAGATAGAGGATGTTTGCATTTTTTATTCATATTAGAAAAAAAATATTAATGGAGACTAATGGCTCTCATTACTCTAATTTTCCTACAGAGAGGATAGCAGAAGGCTGGAATAGATAATGGCCCAACACCTTCCATTAGATTGCCATGTGTCAAGTTTATAAAGTTCTAGTTTTTCAGTTTTCAGCTAAGGAGCTACATTCAGCCATTGACAGACTCATGGATACAGGTTAAAACAATGGAATGTTAAACATATTTCATATTTTTAATTTCAAGATATTTATTTGTTAATATTTAATTTACAGCCTTAGATAATTATGTTGCAGATTTGGAAGAGAGAGTAAGTGATCCAAACACTCCAGGTTTGTAAATTTTCATTGCTTCAAATGATAATATAATCACACTTTTTAAAATGTACTACAAAGTGATGGGTCATATTGACTGTGTCTTCACAGTTTTATTTTCAAATGGTTTTTAGATAGTTTCAGGTAGGCCTGATTTTTATGCCACTGTTACCATTACATTTGTAAGCATAACACTCCATGAATCCAATCTACAAATACTTAGAGAAATATTTTGTTCTGTCAGGTGTTTCCCAGTCTAATTAATGGATTGATTATCCAACACCTACTTATATTCCTAACTTCAAGCCTAAATGCAAATACACATAAACTTATTGCACTTTGTATTTTATGGTGGAGTTCCTGGATGTATTTTATAATTCAGCTGTCACTTTCAAATAAAATATTGTAATGTTAAATCAGTATGATTATTTCTTTCATTTCTGAGCTAAATATGTGATCTTTTTAAGCTCTCTTGTGGTATGTAGCTGTTGCATGAAAATGCAGTTGGAATATAAAATATTAAATATTTCTATTCAAGGTGACTCTGAGGTAATGCCAGAAGACGCTGTGGAACATTACGCAGGTACAGTCCAAAGTCTTCCTTCTTGTTATTGAAGATTCATTGAATTTTGGCCCCAAACCAAGACAGCCACACACACAAAAATCCCCCCAAACCAACAAACAAAACAAACCACAACAACATACAACAGCCAAGACTTTGGATCTCCTAGGTATTATTTTTTCAGAATACAATTTGAAAATAAAGACATAGTAACTTCCTAAGGAAATGATGCTAAAACCTACATGAGTTCTACTTCTCTGTAATGTCAGCCAAATGGGCAGAATAATATTTTGAGGGCTGAATTTCCAGGAGAATGGATATTGTTATTTTAAATTGTATAGAAGTATTTCTGTGGATAAAAAAGAATTTAAATATGCCAGAGATGTTATAGTTAGTGTGATGTCAGGAAGAATGTAGTATCTCTAAGTATTTTTAAAAGCAAGTAACCCATAACAAGTAGATGCCAAAGTTACACTGCAGAAGTTAGCTGTATATAGAAATGATTCGTAAATAGTTCAGATTCAAAATATTTATGAATATTTATGAACCTTATAAGAAAGCCTAATGATATTGCTTTCTTTAAGTCTGTCTTTTGATGCCAGAAAATCAATCAGTTGTTCCTACAGAATCTTTTCGAAATCTTCACCTTTGCACTCTTATTAAATTTATTACAGTATGAACATCTATAGTTTCAAATTTTTTTTTGATCTGAATAAACTTGGCACTGTATTGTATTATTTGTGTGTCTTCAGTGTCTTAAAATTCCATTAATTTTCCTGCCCATTTTCTTTTTCGTTAAACAGAGGATAGAGTGCATGAAGATTATAGTGAAGACCAAGGTATGACAACTGCTATATTTAGTGACATTACAGTATCAAAATCTTTTGTTAATATGCAAGTGGAATGACTTAGTTTTAAAATTTCCTATGCTGCCACATTACTTTGCAAGTTCTCAGCTAAGATTTTGGGTTGTTGTGTGTTCAAACCCCCTGTGTTTGTAATCTGTCAATCAATCAGTCAAATCAGTCTTTTAACACTGGTCCAAGTGTAGAGTATGCATACTCATTATATTCCCATATTGGTCCTCTTTGCCATGCTTTGTGCATATGTGGAATAACAATACTGAAGGTTTGGCCATACCCTTTTTCTTGTGAAAGAAACCCTGGCCAGGTCAGATGTGGTTTACTGCATCTGTTTAGCTCAGTATCACTTTTTCATCTTGTCTGCCACCACCAGTTCTTTAGGAAATACCCTGTTTTGCTTTGATTTGGTTAATGATTTGCTAATGATTGCTGAGACCAAATCAAAAAGTAAATGAGAAGAATTAGTAGTCACAGCCTTGAAACAAAGGTGTGTGGTTGGGACTCCTGCTGTGATATCCTTCTGGAGACTGCCACACTTCAGGATTGTTAAACATATCTTTAAGGCACTCTTGTTTATTTCCCCTGTTTATGTAACCTGAGCAAAAAACAGGGTTTCTTAACTTCAAAATATTTACAACAGAAAACCTTGAGGCTCATTCTTTGTTATCAGGAGGTAAATTCCAACATCCTTCTTTGGGATAGAAGTCAAAATTCCATTGAAAGATTCTCAGTGGCCCAAAGGTGTATTTAGCCCTTAGCCTGTGTCTTTCTCAGTCTGCAGAAAACAATTATTTGCCTCAGTTATGGTGCCCTTGACAAAATGTCTCAGCAGTAATAGGATAGAAAAGCAAGAGACTAGTTTTTTCCCAGGGCTCATTTTTTACCTGCCTTTCCAGGACATAGTTATTTTGTGATCAGTTCCTAGTCAAGAATCACTTCTCCTGCTTCTCACACCTAGATATGAAGAAGTGCAACTTCTAGTCTTTACTTTTCATGCTCTTTCATATATAGTAGTAACACACACAGAAAATGCTTTCATGCCCCTGTGAAGAGACATCTACATCTGCTTTTTGACTAAGTTGATCAGGAAGGTTATAAAGTAAATTGCATCAGCCTTTTTAAAAATCAATTCCAAAAGCATTTAATAGTCTGCAATCTCTTCTGGCACCCCAGCACAATGACAGTGAATCACTGTATTTTGTGAGTCATTCATTTACTTCAGGAAGGAGTGATTTCATGTACAGTTGCCTCTCTGTACTGCAGCGAGAGTTCTAAATAGTATCAGATAAATCCCCCTACTCTTTCTTTATTCTTGCCAGTCCTCTGATTGGGATGATAAGGAGAATAGGAACTTCCATTCTTTTTCTCAAAAGGAAATTCTAAGGTAGCATGTGACTGTCAAAAAAAATATTATTATTGGCTATTAAATTGCCAGGCTTCTTTATGTAGTAAATTATTCCCACAGTTCAACATAATCTGTGGAAAACTGCTTTCTCCTTGATAAAATTTGCCTTTTCACAACATAATTTTACCTTGCTTTCAAGTTCCACCTTGAAGGCATTCTAGTTGTGATAGAAAGCACAATGTGTCCTTCATACTTTTAGAGGAATTTCATTTCAGAGCTCCAGCCTGGAGCAGTGTAGAAGAAAAAGACCAGTGAGATGAGGCTATCTTTCTGTCACACACCTTTTTTTGCTTCTCAGTTCAGTCTGAGTTCTGTCCATGGAGTTTCAGGGCATGTTCATATGCTAGACACCATTTTACCAGTTGTACCTATTTTTCATTCTTTTGTCTCTAGGCTCATCTTTTGACATGGTTTTGGTTGGATTGAAAGTGAAACAGGTTTACTTTGTTTTTGGGGAAGAGGAATTTTGGCTCTGTTTTTCTAAAACGAAAGAATGGTTGGAGGCCATTGTGGAGATCTGAAATCCTTTCTCTTAAATGTAAAGCTTGTGGTTTTGGCATGGGCTACAAAACTGCAGCTGAACCTCACAAGATGATTCACATTAAACTTTCGTACGCAATTGTCTGTGAAATCAACAGAAGTATAGGCTTTGAGTCAATTTATCTTCCCCTTTTTTATCACATGTTTCCCTTCTTCTGGTGAAATATTTTCTCCAATCCTGGTGTTTTCTAGAGTTCTCAAAGCTGAAGACAGTGCAAGATGATTACTGGCCAGAGCAATCCAATTTCTTTTGTGACTCTTGCTTTGTGAGGCTTGGTTCTTAATTCAGATCAGGAACTGCTCTAATAGGATTGCTGTAATCACATCACTGAGGTTATTCTAAGTTAAAAATTCTTTAGTGGAAATAAGTGCCTATGGTGGAGTGTGTAAATGATCATAGAACATGGAATACAAGAACTTAGTTATTGTACATAACTTCCAGTTTTATGAAGAATTTCCTACAGTTTGTAGCCATGAAACTAGAGAAAATCTCAAACTTGCTTTCTTTCATTAGAAAGCAAAAGTTCTGGATGTTTTTTTCAGGATATCCTATAAGAACTCTTTTTCAAAGGAGTGTGAGGAGAGCCATACAACCATTAGTACATAAGACACATCAGTTTCTTAAAAGATAAAGCACTAATATAAAGGTGGTTGGTTTTTGGGTTTTTTTATTGTGATGTAAATAACCTTTTTCAGATGAGGATTAGTATGTGTTAGATAATGAAATTATCTAAAACACTGAATGAAGTTTGAACTTTTTTAGTCTAAAATTCACAGTAAGTGTATATTGAAAATTCAGACAAGGGGTAGCATTTTGTCTACTTTCAGACATTATCTAAAACAAAATAATGAATATTCTTGACCTAGTTCTTCTTTAGAATTACAAAAATTAGACTGACTATGCAAAGATTAAGAATATGGGAGAATTATAACAAATGTACAAAATGATAGCTTTGTTGTAATTGTTTTCAACACTTAATCTGTGTGATAGAAAGACTTGAAATTTCAGCAATGTATACACACACATATGGTTTGGGGTTTTGTTTTAATGTAGAAATTTTTTCTACAAGCTCCAGAAAGGGTTCATGTATCTGTTCAGGCCCCCAGACTAGGGGAAGCTTTTTTTAAGACCTCTGCTTTTGTCATAAAGACATGAACTGTATGCTTAACCAAATTTTTAGAATATTTTGTCCGTATCAACCACCCAGGAACCCTTTTTTTCTTTCCTTTCAGAGCCAAAACATGAAGAGCAGACTGAGACTCAAGATACAGGTATATACCCATATATATGTATACACACACACACAAAAAATATTTTAGGCAAACTTAATCTTGCTGTTTATATATACTGAAGTACATAATCTGTGTGACCTTTAGTCATGACATTGCCAGTTATGGCAAAGGTTCATTGCAGTCTGTATTAAGTTAGATTTTTGACTATGAACTTAGAAACTTTCTTTTAATATGCTGTTCTTGAGGATTCATCTTTAAGGTCTCAGGTGACACAGAGTGGGGTGTCTGAGGCTTTTAATGGACAGCTGGACCACAGTAGTTCATCACAGACACTGCTTCTTGCAGTGAACACTGCTTATAACCTTGCAACCAGTGTGTAAAATCACTCAAAATGTAGGCTGTCAGTACTAGCTCTGCTTTGATGCAGACTTCTTGCTGGTGCATTTGTCTAATTAGTAGAAGCAATTACAAATTATTTATCTGCAATATTCTCTCTGGGTTCTGTATATACGTTGTTGTCTTGAAACGCCAGCTCTTTTTAGAGTCATCTTGACAGCTGACTAAAAAAACCCACAATCATTTAGTTTAGAAGGAAGTCAAGAAGTTCTCTAGTGTAAATAAACTGTGTCTGTTTTGTCACCTTTACTATCATAATCTTAAGAGGACAATCAAAGGAATTAAAACGTGCCACATTAAGAGAAAACAGAAATAAATGATTTTTTTCTGTAAAATTCATAATTTAAGTTGTAGAATTTCTTTGTGCTTCAAGAAGGAAATTAGGACTCAAATGAATTGCATGTTTATCCAAATAAAAAGAGTTTTAAACTTCATAGGTATGCATTTTTTTTTGGTTGGTTTTCACTATGTCTAGCAGATGGAACTGATGCTGCAAAAGAGGAAAGTGGGAGTACTTCAATGTATTTAGAAAGATTAAGAACTGGTTTTAATATTTCAGTTATTGTGTCGTAATCCAAAGAGCAATTGTTGAAAAGGTACAATTTTGAAATAATTAGCTGATGAACAGAAGAGCTATTTAGTGAAACAGGAAAGAATATTTCAGATGTAGTTTTCCCCCTGGAATTCATCAAAGTATCTGTTTGTTAATAGCAGGTAAACATGTCTGCTGTGCTAGTTGCATTCTTTTGTGTAGTGTGTAAGTTCCATCACTTGAGGGCTTGACTTCGTTATTGCTCTGAATTGAATGTTTTCTTAGCTGTTGAGGACTTTCTAAAGGGGGTGAATGAAGCCACAGGGCCAGGTATATATTTTATAATTGTGATCTTAGTGTTTTGATGAAATATATATGTTTGAAAAATTGACGTTAAAAAACAAAAAGCAAGCTGATTGTACACTTCTTCCATTTTATAGGGGAAATTTATGAAGATTTTGATATTGCTAAAGACCTCTCAGGTATGATATTTTAGTTTGCAAAAACTTTTTTCTTCCATTTATAGTTATTAATATAATTAAAAAGTAAACAAGATAAAACCACAGCAAAAAACAGACTCGTGGAACAGTTTGGGTTAGAAGGGATATTTAAAGATCATCTAGTTCAATCCCTCTGCCATGTCTAGGGACATCTTTTTCTTAGTCAGCTTGCTCAAAGCTCTTTCCAGTCTGACTTCAAACACTTTCAGAGGTAGAGCATCCACTGCTGCTCTGGGCAACTGTTGTGGTTTAGGTTAGGTCACGGCACCATTTGTGTAGTGGTTTTACATTTGCTGAATTTGTTTGCTGAGAGATAGGATTTTGGGAGAAAAAGGCAAAAGCAGGCTCAACTTAGAAGCAAAACCAGATAGATTTTATTAACGTACACTAAGAGAAGAAAATAAGAAAAGAAAAAAAACCCACACAAAATAATTTCTAAAATCAACCCTTTCTCCCACTACAAACTTTTCATTTTTTACAAACAATGTAAAGAGGCAAAACTCAGAACTCCAGGTCAGTACCACTTACAAAACAGTCTTTCATTCAGTCTTCGAGAGAGGTCACTCCTGTTGTTTGGTAACTTTTACTAAAAGGAGTCCGCCCAGAAGAATCTGCATTTGTGGACCTTCCCATATCACACAGCGTTTCCCATGACTGCCTATGGGCCATGGACTTCACAAACTGGGGTGGTGCTTTTTAAAAATGAACTCTTTCAAAAAACAAAGGATCTTTTTCAACTCAGGGAACAGAGATAGTCTTCTCACTTCTTCACTGGCAGAGGGCTTCTTCTCATCTCTCTCTTCAACCTCTCATGGGGGCACAAAAATACTCACTCAGTTCATCACAGACACCTTTGCTTAAATCCACAAATCATCTCCCCAAATGATATTGTCCACGATTTAAAAGATTATGCTGTAACCAAAATCCATCGGAGGTTTTCAGCCTTAGAACCAAGGCAACTTAAAAGTCACTCTTCCTTCACTGACTTTGAGATCTTCATATTGTCCCTTTACATGTCTCCAATTTGTCCTTTCATCTCCGAGAAGGGTTAGAGTTTTAAAGTCTCGGTCTGTGTCAGGAAAGAGTTAAAGCTTGTCAAGGCCTGCGGTGGTCAAGTGATCTCTGCCCCGGCAGCTGCAAATGTTCCGAAGCCATGCCGGTGGGGGGGAGGCTGATGGCTTCATTGTCTTCCACCTCTCCATCTGATGGCACCAGCCGCTGGCAGCTGCTCTGTAAGGCCCAGCGTAGAGTGGGGGAGGGAGAGATCCTACCCTCCCCCCGGGCCAGGGGTGCTGGCAGCCAGAGGCCGGGACGTGGTCGTGCCAGACACGCGGCCAGCCCTGCCGACCTGCAGCCCTGCCTCCTCTGCGCGCAGCGGCTCCCGGAGTCCCGGCCCTTAGGGCAGCCAGGGCCTAAGCCGGGCCCTCCTCAGCCAGCCCACGTGTTACCTGCTCGCCGCATGGGGGAGAAAGAAGGAGTCTCCAACCAGCTTCAGCTTTTATATGGGTGTTACCAAAAGTCCCATTCCGTTCTCTGAGTGGTCAGAACTGCATGTCAGTGCAAAACCTGCCCACCCCCCCCCCCCCCCCGTGCCTGCCCCCTCTCTCTAATAGAGCTAGCAGAGAGATACTGTTTCAACCCATGACAGCAACCTGTTCAGTGGCCCATCACACTCATAAAAAGTTTCCTTCAGTCCAATCTTTGTCCTCTCACTTTAAAATCCGTTGTCCTGTTGCTGCAGGCATGAGTGAAAAATCCCTCTCCATCTTTTTTACAAGATCCCTTATTGAACGGCTGCAATAAGGTCTCACTGGAGTCTTTTTCTGTCCAGGCTGAACAACCCCAGTCTATCAGCCTGCCTTCCTAGGAAAGGTGTTCCAGCCCTCTGATCATCTTCATGGACCTCATCTGAACCTGTTCTAACAGGTCCATGTCTGTCTTGTACTGAAAACTCCAGACCTGGATACAGCACTCTGTGGCAGGGGCGGGGGGTCTGATGAGAGACTCCTCTTTAGATGGAGCCATGGTTGCAGTTTGCCTTCTGGGTTGGGAGTGCAGACTTTTGGCTCATGTCCAGTGTTTTATCCACCAGAAAATCCAAGTCATTCTCCACAGGGATGCTCTCAAACCCTTCTTCCCCCAGTGTTTATTGATACGGGAGGTTGCCCTAACCCTGGTGCAGGACCTTGTACCTGGCCTTGTTGAACTTCATAGAGCTCTTATGAAGTGCTTATTCTGTTACTCAAATTGGAACTAGGTGGTAATTTCCCACCTGGCTACTCAGAAAGGTTATGTTGTAAATTTTTGTTTGCTGTATTGTTCTTGAAGAATTTTAAAAGAGTACTGTGTTGAATGTAATCTAAAGATCTGGTCTAAGAAGTTAAAAATGTTGTTAAAGAAGTTTTTCTCAAACATGATGTTGATTGAGTCAGCTAGAACAAAGTGATCTAAGCAGTTCAGCCTGAGCACTTTGTGTAGGATTTGATGCTATATTGTTTTAGGTTTTTATTTGAAAAATGCATTCTTGTATGATTAAAAGGGATAACACACAGTTTCACTCAAACAATGATTGTAACTAAAATCCTTTTAGTGTGTGCAGTAGAAATCCTACTTCTAGCAGCTAAACTTTTGGATGTGAAATGCATTTAGTACCATTTTTTCTACTCTTCAGTTAACTGAACTTGTTAGTTTATAATTTAAGTCTTCCTTTTTGTTTGACACTAATTCAGTTGTGTGGCTGCTGGGAAATAAAAACAAAATTATGAATGTAATGGGAATAACTTTCAACACTTCTTTTCTGTCTAGAAATAGAAACTAAGCAAACAGAAGATGATGTGGCCATTGAACAAGAGGAATCAGGTTTGTATATTGTGTTTTCCATGTGTTTGCTACTTAAAAAAATTAATAAGTGGGAATGATAAATATTATGGAATAGAATTCCAGCTGGAATAAAAATACATTCATAACTTTTCTGCAGCTGTTTTCTTTCAAGGACAAATATATCTGTGTTTTTGGAATCTACCATCTTAGGCTTATTAATGATGTATTTTAAACTCTTCACTTTTAGTAGTTGAGGGTGGTCCCATTTCAGAAAATCTTGTATCGATAAAAATGACTGTATTTGGTTATATGATGGAACTGAAAATTTCTTTTCCATTTTCTGTTTTCCACTAGCCAGTCAGGAGTGCGTACTCAGGAAAGAGGGTATATGTAAGGAATAGATTGGAATGTCCCCTAAGCTTTGAGCTCTTTATTAATGGGCTTCCCAAATCAGAGAATGTATTTCCCCTCTTCAATTCTTCCTATTATCAACAGCCAGCATCCTGGCTATTGTGAAGTTTTTTCTGGTGAGCCTGATTTTTTCCAAGCATTTGTGCAGACTTCACTCTCATAGCAGTAGTAGCACTTGGTGATGTGTGACATGTCTAATTTAAACATACATGTAGAAATAAAAGTAATTGGATTTTGAAGCCAGGTATTTCATAGTTACAGCTGGAAACATAATAGATATATATGGATGTTTTCTAAGCCCATACTGTAGTAGCATGTGAAACTGGGGTATGTGTGCTTTGGATAGTATAGTTTCAGAAGTTTGAAGTATCAGTTTTGATACCGTGCAACCCTATAATATATTCACTGGCCTACTTAAGTATGAATCTTTCTCTTGGAAAAGTTCAGCTGAGGAAGAAGTTTGCATCCCACTTCTGCAAAAGTAGTATTGCAGAGCAGTCTTAATAGGTCAGTGCATGGAATAAAAGAGAAAAGAAAAAAAGAGGCTTTTTGTAAATATTTTGGAAGCAGTCCAGTTTGAACTGTATTTCCATTTTTTATTTACAGAAAAACCTGTTAAAGCTGAAGATCATTCAAATGATGTTCAAGTGGGTAAGTCAATCTTGTGTGCTTGTTTTTTTCCTAAAGAAATGAAGCTGTAGCTACATGGAAATTAGTAAGCAAATTACTTTGTGAAGGGATATTATTATCGTCAAATTTGCTTCTTGGTTTAGAAGCAATAATTTTTCTGTTGTACTTGGTAAATGCCAGTGGTGGTTACTGGGTTATATGAAAGCATTCCAAATAAATGGAATAGTTATAATTTAAAATTATGTTTTCAATGATTTCAGATAGCACTGAATACTTTTGAAAGGGAAATACAACAATTTCAGGTCTCAGTATGCGTGTACTTCTTCTCCAGAGCAGCTGTCATGGACAGTGATAGTGTTACTTCTCTGTGTGTCAGTTGGATCTATTGAAATCTGAGCATGGCACATTCTTTGGGCACTGATCTGGAAACAGGGACTGTTTTGTCATATTATCACATTTTTCTTGGCATAACTGATTTTATAACAAGAGCAATTCCAGTTCTTCCATCTGTTGCCTGACACTAGTAGATATGGATTTCACCAAAACAGTTTTTAGCATAGTTAAGTGGCTTCTAAATTCAAGAACTGCATATTGTTACATTTCTTGGAGTTAACTAGTGCAATTTACTAGTTTTGTTCATTGTGCCAAATTGGTTGTGTTGAGTGGAACACAGGGTTCTATCTCAGGGCAGTACATCAGAGAAGCTGCAATCCGAGACCTCTAACAGCTGTATTTTTGTTCTGTGCTGATTAGCCTGGCCCCCTTTCTGGGTTAGGTAATCTTTGTACTATGCAGAAGCTCTTACAGGATGTGGTGCCCAGAGACTTTTGGGTTGTTGTGTTTTGGTTTTTTTCTTATAGTATTTGTATTTGGTTCTTAGTCATGCCAAAAGTAGCCAGAGAAGTGAAGAAAACACAAGAGGCCTTTTGTGGTTGTCCAGTACAGATTGGAGGCATGATTTAGTTCATGTTTGAGTTTGTTTGCTGAACCTTAGCTGAGGTGGTTTCAAATGCCCATGTTGGTGCTTAACAGTGTTGTCTGTGAGGTCTTTCCAACCTGTTTATCACAACAGCCATGTGGTGTGTTGAAAAGTTTGATGCCATAGCTATTAATTAATAGATGCATTAGCTGAAAGTGTTTTGTTTCATAATGAATATGAAGTATTCTTAACCAAAGCTTATAATCAGTGTAGGAACAAACAGTAATTCCCTTTGACAGCATGGGCAATAAGTTCAGCAAAGATAGTCTTCACTCAGTTTGTTATGCAGTAAGTTGGAACTGGAGAAGAGGAAAACATGTTGTCTCTCAGAAAAGGTTGCTGTTTAAGTTAAAATAACAAAATGGATCTTACAGAATTATTACAAAATTTCAACAGTAGGTAATTCCACCACACAATTTCAGCTGAGGATATTGAGATGTTTTCTTGACTTGCTATTTTAAAATTAAATTCAGAATAGAACTTGAAATCTTGGAGTTTCGCACCATATTTCTATCAGTTTTTGTGTTGTAATTTATGGCCAGCCTTGCAGCTGTAAATTAATTTTTCTACCTTCACAAAAAAAAAACTTAGGTGTTTTATATAGTAGTGATGGATTTTGAAATACACCATTTTGAATCAGCATCATTTAGATTGGAAAAAACCCTTAAAGTGAAGTCCAGCTATAGATCTAGCACTGGCAAGCCCACCACTAAACCATGTCTCCAAGTGTCATATCTACGCATCTTTTAAATACCTCCAGGCTGGGGACTCCACCTCTTCCTTGGGCAGCCTGTTCCAATGCTTGACCACCCTTTTGGGGAAGAAATTTTTCCTCACACCCAATCTAAACTTCTCCTGGTGTAACTCAACACTGCTTTCTCAAGCTCTCTCTTGCTACTTGGTAGAAGAGACTGACCCTCACCTGGCTACAACCCCCTTTCAGACCTTTATGGAGTGTAGTAAGGTTCCTCCTGAACCTCCCTGACTCCAGACTAAACAGCCCCAGCTCCCTCAAAGCTGCTCTTTATGAGACTTGTGCTGCAAAGCTACCCCCAGCTCTGTCCTTCTCTGGACATGCTGCAGCATCCCAGTGTCCTTCTTGCAGTGAGGGGCCCAAAAGTGAACACAGGATTTGAGATACAGCCTCACCAGTGCCAAGTGGAGGGGAACAGTCACTCCTCTAATTGCAGATGTATTTGCAAATAAGATAGTGGAATTGAACCTAGTTATCCACTCTCTTTTTGTTGTATTGTGATACTACGAGTCTCCTTGCCATTTTCAAGCATTGCTAGAATGAGAAATAGCTTGTGTTACTTTGAAATGGTATATATTTCTGATAAATCTTTTAGATTTATTCTTTTTTTACCTGTGGCTGTTTTCAAAATTAGTGCAATGCACCATTTAAATCACAAAATTGCCTTGACATCTATCCTGGCGTAGCTTTTGTAAACACGTAATAGCAGCAGCATTGGAAGGAATGAATTGTTTTCTTCTTCCATTCATTGGGAAAAAGTGAGACAATCAATCAAAATGTGTTTTAAAGACAGTTACTGAAGTTATTATAGACTCAAGTAATTATTAGATGTACGATGTTCATGATCCTTTGCTTAGGAAGTAATAAATGAAAATGATCAGCACAAAATCTGAGCACTGCACTAACTTAAGAATCCTTCTAATTTGTGTAGTTATGTGGGAACCACTCTGAAGGCAGAAGAGCCAGTATTTCTAACTTTTTCTAAAAATCCTATTGTTTCCTCACATTAAGTAAAGTTCAAGTAGCATATTGGGAAACTGACAAAAGAAACAGAGGACATAAACTGCTGACAATGAATAAAGTTTTATTAAATTATTAGTTCTTCTTGCTATTAAGTATATTTACCTGTCTTTTTTTAATGTGAATATTTCAGTTTGAAAGCAACTTTACTCTCAAATTTTCCTCTCAGATTATGACATTTATGTTCTTCTTTGTGATGGAGGATTCAGTATGGGGGATTTTTTAGTCAGGAGTCTTTGTTTGTGATTTTATTTCATCAGTTGTTCAAAGCTAATATTTCCTGCTCTTTGGCAGTACAAAAATAACTTCAGGTAGTGTAAAAGAAATTCAGAAATGTCAATGTACATTCCTTATTCTTTGGTAATTCGTGTAACTGCATTTGAAGCATGGTGGCACCAGTTTGTATCAGGTTTGGAGCAATTGTTTGGTTTTTAGCTAAAACATAGGAACTTAGCTTTTTGGAAAGAAAACAGGAGATTGAATTTACCTGTAAGGAAAATCTCACATCACCAGGGAAGACACTGGTTGTGGGATTTGAATATCCCACATGGGGATATTCAAATATATATGGGGATATGGGGAGTGCAAGTCAAAAGTTGTTTGCTGACTTCAGGACATGTCACAAGAAAGTTCATTCTAGTGAAGTACATCTTTAGGTATCTGTAAGTACTGCTTTCCAGTTCTGAATTTACTTCTGAAATTATTGCCAGTATTCTTTTCCAGATGTAGGATACTTTAGCTGCAGTTATAATCTGCACTTTTATAGACTAATGGGCTTTATAAACTAATGGTTTTATAAACTAGCTTGAAATATTACTGATTCAGGTTTTCTGACTAATCCTGTTTTACATAGGCACATAAATTGCAGTGGTTGTGATAGTGGTACTTGCTGGACACATATTTTAGGGAGACATTGCGTGTTTAGGAGATACCATTGCTCTCTGTATTTGGGTTTGATCCCTCTTGTGTGTGTTTAGATGTAAAATATCTACGAGTTACTCCACTCCTCCCCTTCACCTTGTCTCCTTGACATTTTTATAACTCTACATTTATTTTACCAACTGCTGAAATCCCTTATGTGTAGAGAAGTTTCCACTTTAGAACCTTGACCCTTCCTCATTCCCTGGCTCCTCTTTTCCAGTTGTCTTTGACTTTAACAAATAAAACTCAAAATCAAACAACACAAAAAGCAAACCAAAGTCAAAATCAAAATGTTTAAATGGATTTGTGGCATGGCCTAGATAGCCTTTACAAGGTAAATAAAGTGCCATATAGTAATGAAATATTTACTGTCTAGAAAAATATTTAAAAGATTGTTTCCCACCTTATACAGCAACTTTGTGTATATTCATTAAAGTAGCTCTTAGAAATTATAGCTTTTTCATATTAACTAGTCTGATACAAAGTTGCATTTTTTAGCTTTTAACATTTTTTTGTTGTTGTTTTAGAGGAAGTTGTGTTTTGGTTGGTCCTTTAATATAGATTTCCCCTTATTTTTTCAGATACTTAAAGCTTCAAAAGAAAAGCCCCTACATCAGGAGGACCAGTCCTAACCATACGCTACAAAAGGGGAGCAGATGGTTGTAATAGACCTTATGATGTAATTACCAAGCAGTTCAGGGTTTGGGGAATGAACACTAAGATGTTGTAAATGGGTTTTAGCCAACTGTCATTTTAGTAAGCATTTTTAACACTTGGATGTTTAGTTTACATTCCTGTCTGATATTTTTTTTCCCTTGGTCAAGTTTAGTGAATTCATTATTTTTCTTCTGTGTTTGTGACAGAGTTACGACTTAGAGCTGCATTTCATGTACTGTTTAAGCAATTGTTAATATTCTATTTATAACATAGCAGCAAGTACATTTTTTTCAGATTTTAATATATATCTTTTGTTGTGGATTCATACAGTATGTACAGAGCTGTTTGGTCAAATGAAACATATGATGTTATGAATTTTTAAATGTTTCATAACTGCTGATATAGCATACAGCCTAATTGCATTTTATAGAAAAACACTAATCAGGCATACGCTATGCTGTGAATTTTGACTTATATTTCTTTGCACTGATGTTATGTCAACAGTTAAAGACATGAATTTCAGGTGATTTTTAAAACACCCTAAAAAGATATGAAAAGTGTGTTTAATTCATACTAGTAAAAGGCCAGATTACAAAATTACAGTTTTCAAAACCCCTTTATGTATGAATTAGCACTTTTTATTTATGCTCATCTGATTTTTCAAGCAAAAATGTCTAGAGACTACATGCTAGACTGACAGGAGTCAGTGGAGATTGCAGCAAGACTCAGTTGCTGGAATCAGGTTGAATTCAGTAAAATTATTCCATTTTGGTTTGCCTACCAATATAATGATCTCAAAGCTTTATGTTCAGTAAATTATTTTAAAAGTCAAATTTGCATAAATACTTGATTTGCAAATTTTATTTTTAAAAATGCTTTGGAAATTCAACCTTAAGAAAAATATGATGTCAAAATTTAAGACCTACAGTTATGAATGCTCTTAAAAATGGTACATCTGAAATTTAGGTACTGTGAGTGATTTAGAATTTTAGTATAACAGATGTGCTTTTTACTTGTTCTGTGCTGCTGTTCCACAATTACGAAGACATATTTTATTCTTTGATATCTTGCATGTGTTCCTTTTTGGCTCAGGAATAATTGCTGTGATTTTAGGAAGTTGCCAAGCCTGTTACAGGAGCTTAGGAAAAATAAAGTAAGATAAATTTATATAAAGAAAAATCAGTTTGGTAACCCTAATAGTTGGTTGCCTTTTGCTTTACAGGGAGACTTTCAATTTCTGTAACACTGTTTCAAAGTCAGGGTTTTAGATGCTTACATTTGTAGTGAAAGGGGCATCATATATGCTTGCCCTTATTTTTGGGTTTGGGATGTCAGTAAGACTCCACATGAGTGTTACATCTGATCAACAAATACTGATGTCCCAAGTGATTTCTTTAGACTTTTCAGGAAAGCAATAATACTCTTAGACTGTGATGTGTTTTGGGATGGGATATTCTAGTAAAATTACCTGTGATTGTGAATTGCAGAGCAATAATTTTTACAAAGCCATATTTTGTGAGGAATCTTGGGAGTTATTTTAGGATGGTGAATGGAGAACTTTTTATATAACAGTGGCAGCCTATTTGTAGAATTATGGGACTGTGAGAGTATATTACGCTGTGATTGAATTTTAAGTATTTTGTAACTGGGTATGTGATTTTATGTGCTTCATGTTTACAAAAATATGCCAAGCTGAGCAAGGTCAAGTGGACTATTAAAATATGTATATTTAATCCATTTTAATGTTTGGCTGCAATAAAACACAGAAGAATATATTTGTCTTTCTAGTGTCATTATTTATTCCTAAATGTATTGGATATTAGCTATAGGGACAAATGTTCAACTCAGCCACTAATTAATATTATTTTTTAAATTGTGAATTTGAATATTAAAAATATATCATTGAAAGTATTGTTTACAAGGAGGAAGTAGCAAGTTGAATAAAATAATTTTATTTCTGGTTGCTGTTATGTGAAGGAAGTGGGCAGTACACTAAGGTCTGTGTCTTCTATAATTGTGTTTTGATTGTGCTTTTGGAGTATTAACATTCTGCAAACCAGTTAGGCCTGAATATTTTTCATGAAACATCATTTCTGTTTGTAATTTATAGTGGATGAGATAGCACTTTTTAACAAACCCAGATGTCTGGGGAAAGTGATATATCTGCTTTGCATACAGAATACAGTGGTTATGGTCCATAGTTTAAATCAGAGATCTAGTAAGGTCCATGCACTTCTGTGAAAGCAGCAATCTTCCTTGATATTTTCAGTTTTCAACCTCCATAGCTTTAGTGTTCTGGCATTGCTGAATAGTAGTTTAAGAAAAAAATCAGAATATTGCCTTTTTCTATATATTTTCACATTGCTACATAGCCTCTTGTTATATGTCAGTGAATCTATGAAATCTTGAATTCAGTTGCTTTTTTTGGAAATCACAGGAAGAAATACCATTAAGAAAAGAGTAGAATACTAAAGTGATATTTTAATACTGCAAATTTACTACAATTTAAGTGATGTTCTAACATTCTCCCTAATTGAAAACGTACTGTATCGTGGTACTTCTTTCTAAGAAGTAAAGAAAATGTCTAAGATCTGATACAGGAGAGATACTGAAAAATGTAATGATTTTGTTGAACATCATTTGTAATTTTACATATTTCAAAAACTGCGTATCTGTAAATAAGTTGTATTGTGCATTTATAGTGTTGATTGAAATTCATGTAAAATCTGCAAGGTCTGAAACACATTTTTAATTGTGACTTGTGTCATTCTCATATGCCGTCAAACATTTAGTTGTATTGTAATATGAAAAATAAATTTATTCTTCCTGGTAGAAACCTTCTTGGGAATTCCTGGTGCATTCGTTACATAGTGAGAGCAGTCCTAGCCTATAGAAATTAGCTAAAGCTGTTTTGTCAGTGATTTTCATCTTGAATTATTTTGCTGGAAATGAAGACATTGAGTAAGGATGGGAGTGGTTTGAAGAGCTAAGATTTTTGTTTGTTTGTTTGCTTGAGCTACAATTGGTTTTAGTTGATGAAAAAATAGTCTCAAGACTTATTATCATATCCCATCTTTAAGAGAGCACATTTTTAAGCCTTTGTCAGAAATAGCATAATTAAAACCTTGTGCACCACTGAAATATGTCAGGGATCAGTGTGGAAGAAACAAAACAGTATGTGCTGAATATGATGCTGAAGTGAATTCTTAGTAAAGTGTGAATTCTTAGCTTCAGAGCTAACAAGATCAAGTCGTGATGAATTTCAAAAGCAGCTTCCTAGAAGGAGAAGTGGGAGTATTTTAAGATCATTGGAGAGGCTTTGGTGAAGTCAGTGGCAGCTAATTCAGTAGAATACAGGCTGAAAATAGTCTGAAAGTTTGAAGAACTGATTCTAATGCATAAATAGGTATAGAGGGCTGTAGGTTATACATTGCATGAGTCTCAGGAATAAAGAAATGTGAAGCCAGACAAGAAATGGGAGATAGGAGCAGGCTTTTAGAGTGAGGAGGTCATACATTGTTCTTCCTGTGATGGCAAGGAAGTTGCAGAAGTACCATGAATGTCCAATATGTGTGGAAGTGAGTTATCCAGTGACCTAGAATGAATTAGAGAGAAGAGGCCAGGTGAGAATATCAAGTGTTGCTGATAAAGGAGAGGATACATGGAAAGTGGGTGGCTAACTAGCATGATGTATCATGGTAATGGGAGGTGGTAAAAATAGAAATATGAGTATATAAATGGATTTTTGTGAAAACTAAAAGTAAACCATTATTTCATCTGGGGCTGCATTATTGCTCTTTTTAAAATGTAGTGTTTTGGATTACATATGACCATTTTACTGATTGTGTGGTATGTGCAAAAAAACACATAAGCTAGGGTTTTAGGAAGTACTGCAAAATGCTTCTATTAATATACTGCTACAGTAATAATTGTCCCTAGTGTGTAATTGACTCTATAGATCTTTTGTCATTTCTTACAGTTTAATTGACAATCTAGATCTCATGATGTAATTGGAGAGGTGAATGACTTTCAGCATGATCATATTTATTTAATTGACCCTATAATCAAGTTAATGCTCGTTCTGCCTTGTACTGAATATAAATTAGAGTTATAGTGTCCATACATTCAGGAATAGCAGTTGTCAGCCTATAGTAAAGGTGAAATTAGAGTGTTAAAAAATTTGATTTCATGTGTGTGCATAATCCAGTTTCTTAAAGAAAAAATGCAATGTTTTCCTGCATTATTGAATGTCATATTCACACTATAATGCTTCTGAGCAGTCAGTTTAAAAAATAGTGAAGACTGAGTATTCAGACAAGTTGTCTCTAAATTACTTGGAAATTAAAGAAATTTTTTTTATATACATAAGAGTACCTCAAAATTATATGTGTATGTATATTAAAGTATGTGTTAAAGAGGACAGTAACTAGCTAAAAAGGCAACAGACTTCCCTGTTTAGTGTTCTCTAAGTTTATTAGGAGGAAATATTGGAGGCTTATTGGGAAAAAATTGGAATTGGAAACAGAATAACAGTGTTAGAATTGTGAAGCAAGATGCTTTATATGTTATAGAGTAGGGCAGGATCAAAAAGTGTTTAGAGGGGAGGAAAAGATCTTTATGTATCTATTACCTTCGTGAAATACACATACATGATTTTTGTCCAGGATTTAGTTTGTCTTTGTTACAGACTGTCTTCATGCTTACTTAACAATTACCTCTGCAGTCAGATGTTTTCAAAACACCTGTTACATTATTTTAAAAATTGAAAAAAGACAAAAGCTTCCAAGTGCCCAAGTAACTTCTAAAAATGAGACTTAAGTTCTCAATTGATTTTGTTTTTCACATTTTAACCGAAAGTATGTATTAAGCTAGTGTTTCCAATAGCTTTTAATTAGTGAACAGAATTTCTTTCTTGCAAAATAGCTTGCATTGTAAGTGTATATCAACAAAATATATTAAATATCTAGAGGAAAAGGTTTTGTGATGGAAGCATTATTGTAATATTTGAAGTATCTGCAGGGAAAGAACTTTTAGGTAACTATATAGCTCCGAAAATAATCAATGGATAATTTAAACAATAAAAATGGAACGAAGTCATGCTGACTGAACCGTGTTTTGAGTATAAATTGTAATGTTCTTCTATCTCTTTCTTATCATAAAAATGTTAACATAAATTTATTTCAATGAAATTATATCTTTAATGTTCTAGGGAAAAGTGAAAAAGAAACTGAACAAGACAAAACAGAAAAAGGTAAGTCTCAAAATAACATTTTGTTCTGAAATTCAAAACCATGCCTTCTGGGAGGATTGATTTAAATCAGATTAAAGAGTAGTGAAGCTTCACTCCTGTACATCTTATGTAGATAAACTGCAGTTGAATAGACATCCAGAGTGAGTGTGCTTTTATAGGTAAACACTTGGTTGTTTCCGAGGCTGGCATCAATGTACCTCAATCAATCTTACCTGGTCACAGAATGGAATGATAGAATTGTGTAGGTTGGAAAAGACCTTTAAGGCTATCTGTAGAAGAAGGGAATACAGGTGACCTCACCTCTGATAGTCACAGCTCTATCTACTAAAGTAAGTGTGATAAAAGGGAGTGGGTTAGCTGGTGAGGGGAGGATCATCATGGAGGATCCTCCTTGAGAATCATAAAGAAGAAGGATCCTGGGGAGGGAGAATCACTGCTGTGAGGCCAGACTGGATGTGCAGTTAGAGCCTGTTGGTGGAACCTGCAGTCGTAGTCTAGCTAGGTGAAAGCCTGCATTCAGAGTCTGCAAACTGATACATGCAGTCATGGTTTAGCAGGAAATAACCAGCAGTCAGAGGCTGCAAGGGAAACCTACAATAGGAGCTTGCTGCAGCCAGAGTCAGTGAATAGTTGGAGTCAGGATGGCTGAGCTGTAAAGAGGAATAAACCAGGACCCTTTTTATGCTGTGATGAACAAGAAGTCTGAGTCTCACCTCATTTCTACCCTCTAACAAGAGGGCTGCTGCAACAGTCATTGAGTCCAGCTCATAACCTAACACAACAATGTCCCTAAGAAACACATCTTTTAAATACCACCAGGACAGCCTGGCAACCCTTTCAGTGAAAAAAATTTTCCTAATGTCCAATCTGAACCTGTCCAAGAGAAACTTGAGGCCATGGCCTCTTGTCCTGTCCCTTGTTACCTGGGGAAAGAGACCAACCCCCACCTCACTCCAACCTCTTTCAGGGTACTGTAGAGAGCAGTAAGGTCCCTCCTGAGCCTCCTTTTCTCCAGGCTAAACACCCCAAACACTCCCAGCTGCCTCATCAGGTTTGTCTTGGAACCCTTCACCAGCTCTGTTGCCCCTCTCTGGACACACTCCCGGACCTCAATGTCTTTCTTGTAGTGAGCGGCCCAAAACTGACCCCAGGATTTGGGTGCAGCCTCACCAGTGCTGAGTACAGGGAGGCAATCACTGCCCTGGTCCTGCTGGCCACTCTAATGCTTATGCAGGCCAGGATGCTGTTGTCTGTCTTGGCCACCTGGGCACAGGCTGGGTCTTGTTCAGACAGCTGTTGACCAGCACTCCCAGGTGCTTTCCAAAGGGCAGCTTTCCAGCCACTCTGCCTCAAGCCTGTAGCATTTCACCAAGTCATGGGATGGTTGTGACAACTGCTGTTATTTCAGGACTAAAATGTTCGGTGTCATACTCCTAATTTAGTATTCTGGAGGCAGAGTTCCACCAAGCTCTTTGTGCATCTGAGGGCGAGAGGCAATATGGGCTACCTGGACCCTGGAGCTGGGTTCAGCACTGCCATCTGTGCTAAGTGTGAAGAGACAGGTGACATGAAAATCCATCCATGTCGACACCAGGATTGCCTAGTCTGTCTCAGGCTAGGTAGGAGGGTGCAGAGACAGATTAGATGGAAAAGAAGTGAGGTTTTGCTGAAGAGCACTGAATCTGCTCTCCATACAATGACATTTGTTCTGGCCCCACACGTTCCCTGTCACTGCACAAAGCTTGCATAACCACCTTCACTGGGGTCATGGCTTGTTGCTGACAATGCCCAGAAACCTCAGGGCCTGTGCCTCTATGTTGGAACCCTAGAGGCTGAAAATTTCATGCTTTCTGTGCTAAAAGGTGCTGACCCTCAATCAGGCACTGCATTTGACTTGAGGCCTTGGAATAGGCTTCTGAGATTGTGTGATAGCACAGGGATTGTGGGTGTGTAGTTAGGGTGGTGTTGTGTAATCTCACAGGGTGAAAACTTAGGTTTGGATTTTGGTATATAGTAATGTGTGTGGACCAAGATGGAGGATTCAGGGTGTTGAATGAGTTCTTCACCTTCTTCTTCCGTCTTCTTCTTGGATTTGGGTGACTTTCTCTAATTGGGTGAAGGATGTCTGCATTGCAAACCTCGAATGGTCATTATTGGGTCAAAAACATAAATAACATAGATGTCACTTTGGTATTGGGTGATTATTGTCACAATAGGACACAAAATAAAGATGCTTGACTCCAGTCAGAAGGCAGTAGAAATCAGAAGGCTTTATTTACTACTCATTCAGTCCTTCTATAACATGTTGTGCTAAGAAGGCACGTTATTGGTCCATAGGACTGACACCTCTCCCACTGGTTAAGTAACAGAAATAGCAAAAACAGCACCTGTTGTTTTGGGAAAGGAATATTGTTTACACAAGGTTGTTTTGGGAAAAAGAAAACCATTGAAAAGTTTCCCTTGGGAAGAGCTACCAATTCTCAGGCTCAAAAAATATCAGGTCCACAAATTATCTCTTAAATAGCCTTGGTAAAAGTTAGAAGATCTCCATTTCGTCTTGTTTCTTTAACTGGAAAGTTGGAGCTCACGCTGTAAATAGTGTAAATAGATAAGATATAATAAACAAACAAAACTGAACTGCAAACTCTGTGTTTCCTGTGTCTTTCATCCTGACCTCAGCCACGATAAAGCAAGCAGAACTGTAACACCTCTACTTCTTTGTCATTCTGTTTCCATTTTCTGTGTGGCTGTTATTTTATATTTGAGTACTTAGGAACGCTACTTTTCCAATATTTTGGTATGGTTTATTTGGTTTGGTTTTGTATATTGGTATTTTAAACATGAGTTTCTAGGACTGGCAAACTTCAAAAATTTTTAGGTATTAAATATGTCACATGTAAGCAGTACATATAAAAAATTAAAAAAACCAACCAAAACAACTTGGGAAGCTTGGCAATTATGCCTACATCTCCATTTATTGACAGGGAATATCTTACTACAATGGATTTACTTATGTGATATTAGGAAAAAACTCAGCATTACGTGCTGCTTTTACTGACTTGTTAGAACAGTATAATAAATTGACACACAAGAGCCATCCAGTGTGGGTAAAAAGCAGTCATAGGTAAAAATGCCAGCTTGTGTAAGAAACTTACTATTATGCAACGTTACTCATCATAGGCCATACAAGAACTTTAAGACATGAAGGTATGACAAAGTGGAGCTACCTTCCTTTTCTACCCTAGGTGCTTTGTGGTTTTGTTTCTTTTTAAACAGGAACTAAATAAATGCCACTGCAGATTACAGGATTTCTATAAGATGGGAAAAGGGATGGTTTTGTTTTCCAGGTTGAATTGATAGAATTTTTCATCCTACCAGGAACAACAACCCTGCATTTTTTAAATGAACTTGGTTTATAACTACAGTGCTTGTGTGATTTTCATCCAAGTTGAATTTTGTTGAACTTTTGTCGTAGTTTGAACTGTTTTAGGTTTTCCACTTTCAACAAAAGTAGCTAGCTATAGATGTGCTAGTCACAGGAAATGGTATAAGGTACTACTGATTTGGTTTATTTTATATAATCCTAATAAGATGCAGCAATAAATTGACAAGAAATGTATTATAAAATATGCTGTGCTGTGACTGGTATATGTAGGAAACTTGGAAATCTAAGGAATTGGAAATTTGAAACTTCATGTTTGACTTGGGTTTAGGGTTTGCTTCTGATTCTAAGAGGACATTCTGATGTGCAAGTCTGCATTTGTTTTGTGGTATTTGGACAGACAAGCTCCAAAGAGCTTTCTGTGCATAGAGCTTTGAGTAGCTCTTACAACATAAATGTTTTTTACTGTGGCAGCCTTCATAGTACTAGGTTAGCAAAGTGTCCTAATAATTGTGTAAATTTCAGTATTCAACAGAATTTCATCAAGTTCATTAAAAGTCCTACTGAAATTTCTTTGCTATTAACAAAATCTCACTCTGGAAAGTCCTCTAAAGAAATGAAAATGAAAATAAACTTGTTTCTAACGTGGAGTTGCTTCGAAGTTTCTCTGTTGTATTTAATTGAGGTGGATTTTTCATCTTCTCCATAAAAATGTAATCAAACTTCATATTTAAACAAGTAATTGAAATGGAATGGGTCTAGGTGAATCTGAGAAATAATTCTTTAAAAGGTTTCACAGGTAGTACAATGCAGGACATACGTGCCACATCCATAAGGTGTCTTTCCATCTGAGGTGGTTTTCGTTGTTTTTGATCACATAGACAAAAAAAAAAAATAGGTAAGAAGGCTGTTTTTTCTACTTTGATTTATATTGGACATATATTAAATATTCATTTACGTCAATGAACAGATATAAAAACTAAAAAAATAATTTTCAGTTATGAACATGTTTGTTTAATACAGTGAACTTCAGCATAGGTACTATTTTTATAAATAATAATTTTCCCCTTTCAAAACTGATAGAGCTTGACAGTAAAAATGAATGCTATTTAGCTGGAACACTCAGCTGTATTGCATTAGGAACAGAAGCAAATGTAAGCCAGGCTTAGGACAATCTCATTCCACAGGTGGCCCTGCCATTTTGGTGTCATTTTGATAATGGGTCAGCATTCACAACTGTTTACTCGGAAGTATTTACCTTTGAAGATACATAGGATTCCACGGTGATACCAGTGGAGACCTAATCTGAGGTTAAAGTGGTGTTCTTCTGACTAAATGTAGGGGTTTGCTGCAGGGTAAGATCAGATTATGCCCTAAATTCCATTGGGAACCTTCACCAGAGCTCTGTTGTCTGGAGAAAGAGCTTACACAGTTAGCTCACCTCATTGCCGCCTCGAGTTAGGTGGGGTGAGTTCCACCCTTGCAAGCTCTGTTTATAAGAGTATACATAGTACCTATTGATTTGCAAATTTGATACAGACTACCATTAAATACCTGTGAGCTGTGTGCGGAATGACCAACACAGAAGTGCAGTTGTCAAAGTCCAAAACTGCTGCATAACACCATTCTGAACTAAATATATAGGACATTAGAATATTACAGTGTATTTTTGAATAGAAAGTCAATGCAGAAATTTATTTCTGGTTTTGTCAAAAGACTGCTTGAATCTAGCCTTTGAATGAAGCCAAAAGTCTTAATGGTGAAAGAGAGGTGAATGATGGAAATACAGGCCAAAACCAAAATTATCATTCTGTTGTTGTTTCTTACGATCAACACCTAACCAACCAACCAACCAACAATAATTTCATTCAGGAAGCCCTGCAGAATACTTTTTGCTGCAAGGGAAATAGTTCTGGAATAACTGCAGCTAAAGATTTATTATAGTCATTAGATTACAGCTTTATTAGTCCCTAAAATGCCTCAGTTTTTATTGTCTGATTACTTCCCCAGATAAGTTTATTATAGTGGTTTTGCATGTTCTACCAATACAGTTTAGAAAGATCTTTTAATTATTGTGGTGCTCCTGGCTTTAAATTGTCTAGATGAAGTTTACGTGGTTTTACACCTTCTGAGTTATCATCTATAGAAGCCTATAAAACAAGTAGATAACTTACACTCTGTGTATCTCACCTAATGAGCTTCCCAAACAACAGGACAATGACAGTTTTTCATCATCATCAAATTCTCATTTAAGTGCCCACTGAGAGGCAGCACAATTTCCAAACCTAATTTGGGTAATGATATGGGGCTAGTATCAGGAGGGAGGACAGTTACTTGAGCAAATTTTGAGCTCCAAGTAAAAGTCTATTAATATATGTGTGTGTTCTTCAGAATAGAATTGAAACTTTGAACTGGGAAGGTGTAGTATTGGTGGTGGGTGGCAAAGGGAATTAGCAAAACAAAAGGTCATGAAATTAGTTGGAAAACAACTACAGACCATGATCATCAGTATCTACTTTTCATTGTCCCACACTCTGAAGTTGCCATTGACAAGTTGCCAAGAGCATAATTATTGAATTTATATCACAGCAGGGATGGGAGGGTGTTTAGAAAACAAAGCCTATTCCCCCTGGAAATTGCTTCCTTAGTTTTTCAAAGTTTAAGACAGAGAACTGAGAGGAAGAGCCTTTGCTGCAAGTGGCTTATGAGACTGTATCACATGAAGGGTTTTTTATTTCAGATTAGCTTTAGAGATGGCATAACATAAGGAGACAACTATATAGTTATAGCTATTATATGTAGTTGTAAGTTCTAGTAAAACTTTATTTAAGACTCAAAGCATAAAATTATTGAACAGTTTGGGTTGGGAAAGGAGATTTCAAGGCCATTTTGTCCAATCCCTGCGTTGAGGTAATTCAATTTTCTGGCTAGCAGTAAGCACAATGTACAGTCAGTGCAGCAGGATTGCTGCAGTGTACTTTTCAAATCAGGAGCTTGGGACCATGTGTTCTCAAGGTGGCTGTAAAGACCAGCCTTTATCTTGAATCACTTATATCTTATAAAGTAATTAAACCTGGCATCCTAATTCCTCTCTGTTTTGCATGCAAGTAATGGCATATGTAAGATCAAGGAAGCCACCAGGAATGCTCCCTTGACATTATAATGACAATACAAATGAATCAATAAGTGAATAAAAAAATTTAATTACAAGAACCAAACCACATTTACGAGGTGGTTTGTTAGATAGGGATAGTGTCGTTCCATCCTCACGTTTTCTCCCCCAAGTCCACAGAGGGATTGTAATGTTATTGTGTCGCCATTTCTGAGGAACTAGAAATTTCATTAAAGACATGTTTAACAAGAAATACTTATGCTAATATGTAATATGGACTCTCATAATCACAGAGCAGGCCCCTCTCAATTGACTGTAAATTTTACGGCATTACTTTCCAAAGACTGAAGCAAGACCATTTATCCTGTGTGGAAGGCAACCTTCCCCCCAAAACTCCAAGTCAGACCAGCCAGGCTGTCACTCACTGCTCTCAGTGAACAGACCAGGTTCAAAATGTCAGCTCCAGCACTGGAGGTAAGCCTGCCCTCCCACCCCACCAATTTTCCTGGGCTACATAGATAAGAAAGGGAGAAGAAGGTTTAGGAAGGGAATCATTAGTACTGAGAGCAAGAGGGAGGAGGAGAAAAGGGCAGCAAGTGGAAAATTGCCTGAGGTAGTCCCTGTTGAGATTTCTCCTGGTCATGGTTGCACATCAGCTAACAAGCTCTCTGTTTGTGGTGTTCTTCCTGGCATGTCTGTTGGGTCAGAATAGAATCACAGAATTGTAGAATTATCTGCTTGCAATATTTTGCAAGAGAGATGTAAAGAGATGAGAGATGATTTGTGTTAAGTGTATGGAGGTGTATACTGGTTTTTAGATACAAACACTAATTTTTCTGGAAGTGTTAATAGCAGCATGATGTTATCTCCTACTTACTTTGCTAGGAAGAAAACCATATGTGTATCCTTTGATCAGAGGCTCAGAGTATGTCAGCAAGGACGAAACAGTTCATGCTATGTGTTGTGGTAAAGACGCCCCATCTTTTCAATTATCTTTTCAGGTAACAACAAGTTGAAGTGTTTGAAGTGTAGAAAATACCTTTGCCCACTTAAATTTGCTATCTGTTAAAATGCCAAGTGCATGGTGTCTCTCTAGGGTAAAAGAAGTGTGTTAATTGTGAAAAATAGTCATGATAGCATTCAATATATTTGGCCAATTCTGGCTAATGATGTTAACTGTTTTGACGTACCAGGCTAATATCTAATCAGCCAGGTCATCAGTGTTTTCCCTTTTAGGAGAATGAGGTTTTCCTTAGCCTGGATGATGGTGTTATATTTCAGATGAAAGTATGAAATGGATTTCACACACACAACCATTCCCACTTCTTTGGAAGCTAGAGAGGATTAATTTACTCCATTATAGAAGTGGTATTACTAGTTATTTGTGACATTTCTATGAGTTTTTTCTCTATTGCTTTTGACTTAAGGTCATACATAATCAGTTTTTTTGCCATGTACTAGTTATCTCTTTTTGTTTTCCTTGTTATCCATGTAACTGCCTTAACATAATTGTCTATTTGGTGTTTTGTACTGATTTCCAACCTTGGGCTCTGCTCAGTTACACAGGAATTTACGGACATTTGATCATGTGAGGACATTTGTCTAGAAATTCGAGAAAGTTTTAATTCCTTGATCCTTAGATCTTCAGGCAGCTTTTCACATTGAAAGTTATCAAGTGTCAAGAAATAGAATTATGTGAATAAATCAACAGTTTGCAAAATTACTTTTCTGTTTGGAGCGTTACTTAAGGTAAAAAGATCTGCTTCAGATGAAGATTTACAGAACTTGATTTTTTGAATGTTATTAGTATTTTATTTTTACAGATAAAGCTAATAAGAGCAGTGGTAATCAAGATTGCTTTCTATCACAAGACAGTGTTTTTAGTCACTTATGGCTTTTCTGAAATTATAGCACTGAGGTGAAATTTTTCCTTGGGAAAAGTTTTGGAGCTTCAATATTCTATTGCTGGCATCGGGCTAGGAGGAATCAGCTACTGTGATGACTGGCACAGTGAGCTTCTGTGGGGATTTCTTTGGTTGTCAAGATGCGAGAGTGAAAGTTACTCCTGTAATTACAGTGTTGGCACTAAGGCACATTGACATATAATAGTATATTACAGAAATTGTAGAACATAGGACTAAGTGAGATTCTAAAGCTTACTTTGTCTCTTTAATTGACTTGAAGGCCCTATCAGCTGTGTGCATTGTTCTTGGCAGATGCTTACACATCTTGTTATTGCAAATTTTCAGTATTTAGAATTCCACAACTGCCCTCAGCAACCTGTTCTACTGTGCTTGCTCAGAGACAGTGGTTCCAGATGTTCAAGTCAATTTTTCTGTTATAGCCATTTTAAGCCTTCTCTTCCTTATCCTGACTTTGATGATACAGAAAATAATTTATTCTTTTCATCTCTGTAGCTATATTTTACAGTGTAATGTGTACCCATCTTCCCATGGCAAACTCTTTATTGCTGCCTTTTTACCCTGTGTTCTTGCTTATTGTTGCTCTCTTCCCCACGCCAATTAAAGGCAAAATACTTTTAAACCAGTCTTCAAGAGTGGCTCAATTATGTTTAATAATTTGGTTACTTTTCCTTAATTTTGATATGATTCTTTTGTGGTCTGAAGAGAATCTAGCAATGTGTTCATTATTATTCAAAAGAATTTCCCTGTCCCTTGTAGAAGTAAGACTGTCACTGCTTTCAGTGATGACAAGGTGCTTTTCAACATAAAAGCAAAATATGCCTGGTATTTTAGTTTTCATATGCCAAAACAGTTATATGAAATATTTCATCAAATTTCAGTGGATGATATGAGAGGCTATTAAGTTTACTGTACATTTAATGTAATACATTGTAATACATTTCTACTTTTGTTTTTTAAAAAATTCTGTATTCTGTTAAGTGAGATATGAGATTGCTTGTCATCACTGGTAATTGTTTATTCTCCAGCACAAGAACTAGCATAGGGTTTCTTATAAGACTTCTTCCTAGCTGCTGCTTTTTCAGTGGAAACTGTTTTCTCTAAGGAAGTCTTCAGGAATCCTATGACAGCAATCCTAGAGAGAGTGCCTATTCTTACATCCAAGGCTATTATTGAAAATCCTCAGTAGTATTCTTGAAAGTCCACAGTATGATACATAAAAGGATTATTACCATTTTAATGCTTAACCTGATTTGGACTACAAACCAACCAAGCAGATCATGCATGACTTCAGTGTCATTTGTCATTGAAGAAAAATTACATATATTTTCCTCTGAAAACAGATAAGTTAACTTTGTATCATTGAATTTAATATATTGGGTCACATCTGCTAAAGGATTATTGCACTAGAAGGAGGCAATGGATAATTTATTAAAATACCCCTGCAGGGAGATAGAAGGCTATCTGGTTAATATAGAGAAATGCCTGATGGTTACACTGAAAGCTCCCTGGTGAATCCTTTAACGTAGGAATAGAACAGGAGATGAAAATGATTGCTCGTTATATAATGTTTACTGTGTTACATTGGTGCCTAGCAGATGAATAATATTTATGTTAACAGCTCCTTTCCAGCTTTTTATATTGATCTCATGCTGGTCTAGGGCTGATATATAACTGTACTGAAATTGGAAGATAATACGGTTTTTTTTGTACTGGAGGGTGGCAAATAGGTTCTTCCAACACATCACCCAATTTGGATATGAAAGGAAAGATATCGTATCTTTGTGCCACAGACTTGTAAGATTTGAATTTTTTTTTATTTACTTTTTTTTCTGAGCTGTTTCTCATCTGCTTGCAAACTTAAATGAACTGCAGAGAATGTCCCACAGGCAGTGGGAGTTTCATGGTGGGTGGGAAAGCTTCTTTCCTTTACCTCAAAGGAACCTCACTGTTACCATGCTTACTGAGTTTGAGGAGGACCAAAAATGACTCTTTCTTTCCATGAATGCTGAAGCTAAAAAGCTGACAAATGGCTGTCTCACTGAAATACAGTTCCTGTGTAGCTGGCCAACCTTAGATAAAGATTTTAATTCATGCCGTAAGAACTGAGAACTAACATTTTAGTTGCAGTTTATGTTACTTAGAGAACAGAAACTAAACCAAGTGTTTGGTGGTGACATCCCATTGGAAGCTCCCCAGATACTGTACCCAGAGGAACTGACATGCCTCAGTTTTCTTGCTAACAACAAAGGACAGTTTCACATGGCAGCTAAGAGCAAAATGAACCTAAAAAGTCCGCAAGGTCACTTGCTTTCATTGGTTCCTTGGGTTGATGTTTCTGGGTTCTTCCACTCCTGCTGTTAAGCAAGCCAGGCCTTAGAAATAGCAATGGTTTCTTGAAAAAGTGAGCTGGCATATTTTTTAAAAAGAAAAAAACAAACTCAAAACCCAACAAACATTTTGCGTGTTATGGGTTGTTCTTCCAGGCCCATTGACATTATGTGAGAAACTTCTCACCATACCTGTCAGTCACTGTGGACTGAAAATGTGGAGTGAGGGGATTCTTGCACTTGTAATAAGAGCTGTTTCTGTGAATTTTACTGGATTCAAGGGGCGTGAACAGTTGGAAGAGAGCCAGTGCTTTGCTCCTTAACCATTATTGTCATTAAATGCATGAAAAGGCAGTAAAGACATTGCTTTCCCATGACATGAGGACAGCAAAGTAAGACAGAGAAAGACTGAGATCAGTGACAGATTGGAAAGCATTTCTCCTACATCATTTATGGGGAATAAACAAAAGGCATTAAAAACATCTATACATTTAAGAAAAATGCCATACTTCTCTTTAGTCAGTACATGTAGTTATCCATGGTAACTACATTACTTAAGAGGATTATTGTGTGCTCCAGTATAAATGCTTGATTTCAAATCAGGTTACAATAAAAAACTTGGAAGTGTTTAGGGAAACAGAACTAACATATTAAACTATACTATTTCTGAGTTTATCCTGTAAAAGGTGTAAACTCCTAAATGTCAGACAGTTTTGTTTTGGTTATTTTTCTTCTTCTTGGTAGCTAATGTCATGAAAAGTTACAGTCCCTACTACTGTGAGAGGAATCAACAGAGGTACTAGTGCATTGCTGCTTTAATACATTTTAAATAAATTGTAATAATTTTTTTGATATTTAAAGCTTTATACAACCTTTGTGAACAAAAAAACGGAATTTAGTAGGATAGCTTAAATTCTGTTCCCTTCCTGCTCCTGAAAACAATGGCATCTATTCAACTGTGCATACCAACACTGCAGAAGAGTTTAAAAAGGTAGTGTAAGAAAAACTCCACACAGAGCTGTCCAAGTTCAGCATTGAAAAGAACAGTAAAAGTCTTACACAGAAAGAAACAAAAGTAGTCAAGAGTGGTTATTTTTCATTCTGTACAGAAGAAGTTCAGACATATGACGTCCTCTAATGATTGGATGGACTTAATATGGGCTTAGCATTACCCAAGGCATTGGTCTTTCTCTGAGGTTTAACACAGACAATGTGATTTGTCTGCCTAAAACTCTGTGTAGGATCAGAGTCTCAGAGAGGCAGTGTCATTTAATGAATCATGAGCACAGCTTCTAGTAGAATGTGGTGACCTTTGTCACTCCTGAACAGTGCACCTGAGGACTTGGGAAGCAGAATAAAATGTGGCTAGTTACTATAACTTGTTATTCAAAATACTTGCTACAGCATTGCAGCAGATGATGTTAAACTGTAGGTTGTTTGATTTAAACTTTACACATACCATTTACAGCATTCCCTGTTTAAACTTCTACAAAGAAAATAGTAATTTTACTTCTTTTCCCGCTATTAATTATTAGAGGGTGAAAAAGCAGTAATGCATAATTAAAGCAAAAAATATGTGCTACTAATTAAAGATGTACATAACTAGTTGTTCTATCAGACAATATGTATTTCCTCTATTTGTGTTAGAAAAGGTGGAATCTTTTTTTCTAATGATGTGCAAGTGCAGAGTTAAGCTGTAGCAAATGTGGAAGAATCCAGTTACCTGCTGTCATAATCTTTCAGTAGCATACTTGCATTTTTTAAGCACTATACTTAATGTAACCAGGTAGACACTATTTAAGGGTAAACTACTATGAAGTAAATAGCTGTTTAAATTGACACCATTTACTTAAATTTGCTTCAAATGCAGTTTACTTTACACAATTTATTTCAAGGCTGATTTGCTGCATACAGCTGCTGCTCAACTGCTGTGTGATAGCTTACTAAGCTGTAGAAACTTGATCACTTAGAGGGGTCTTAACCTGACATTTCAGTGTTGAATTTGTTTTCATCAGGAAGGTCAAGTACTTGACTTTTTGGGTCCCTCCTAACCTGAGTAACTACGAGTTCTGTGAACCCATCTAATCACAAAATGGGTAAGGTTTGAAGAGACCACAGTGGGTCATCTGGTCCAATCTTCCTGCTCAAGCAGGGTCATCCTATGGCACATGGCATATGTTTGTGTCCAGACAGTTCTTGAATATCTCCAGTGAGAGAGATTCTACAGTGTCTCTGGGCAATCTGTTCCAGTGTTTGGTGATCTGCACAGTAAAGGAGTTCTTCCTCATGTTCAGGTGGAACTTCCCATGCATTGGTTTCTGCCTGTTTCCTGTTGTGCTATTGCTTGGCAGCACTGAGAAGAGCCTGGCTCCATCCTCTTGTCACCTACTCTTAAAATATTTATGCACATTAATGAGGTCCCTTCTCAGTCGTCTCTGCTTGAGGCTGAACAGGCCCAGCTTCCTCAGCCTTTTGTCAAAAGAGGTGCTCCAGTCTCTTAATCATCTTTATTGCCCTCCAGTGGACCCACTCCAGGAGCTCCATGTTTCTCTTTTTCTGAGGAGCCCAGGACTGCACACAGCACTCCAAGCAGCCTCAGTAATTGCTCTAGGCAAAGCAGACATATATAGTCACAACTTTTGGAAATGACTAGTATGCCCTGATGATCATGATTTTCATGATACCATAAATGTCAAAAAATAGCAGTTCCCTTTGCTCTTCCATGTCAATTGAACCACTAGGAAAAAAAATCCTTTACTGTAATGTAATGAAAAATGCTTTAATCTAAACTTAACTGCCAAGTTACTCAATTTGAATGACTGAAGTTTGCTTTTTCATATAGGAGTTTGTGATTGTAATAAGTAAGAAATCAGTTTCTTTTCAGTGTAATTTGAAACTGCTTTGCTTTAAAATTTGCCAGCACAGTCCCTAGCTAAGTGTTACTCCAGATAATTGATATACGAAGGAAGTAATGAACTGTGTGTTTGTTAAATCTTCTAGCTAAAAAGAAGAAGAAGCCAAAGCTCTTAAACAAGTTTGATAAGACCATTAAAGCTGAACTAGATGCTGCAGAAAAACTACGTAAAAAAGTAAGTTTTAAATGCTTCACTCGGGACTGTAGGCAGTGGAAAAAAAATGAACAAATTAAAAATTTGGAAAAAGGGAAAATTAATTTTAGACTACTTTTTGTGAAATTAACTTTTTGAAATATTCAGATATTGAAATATTCAAATATTTGAAATATTTGTCCTTCAAGTTTAATTTCTACATGATTGTTTATCCTAAATTTTTTAAAGTTGTAAGCATATGTCTGTTCATGTGTGCTTGCTCACTGTTAACCTTGAAGATATGTAGGTTAATCATTGAATTTCTGCTTAAATGGATCACGTGGAGCAGGGTTAGTTCTGTCCTGTCACTCTTGTCCAGTTGCCTACTGAAGTCAAGTACAACTAGAGAACTTTGTGTATGTTAGCAGGGATCTCTCAGTAAGTGTTCTGATGCCTCATGAGCCTTAGGTGCAGATCATTAATGTAGGTATTGTTTCTGTTGAGATTTTGTGTCCTGGGAGTGCCTCTGTTGCTGTACATCTGCCTAGAGGACAAAACAGATGTTCCTGCTTCTCACCAGGAGCAGCAAGACCTTAACATCAATCAGTCAGGTTGAGTAGTTCTGAAGTTAATAACTTGACCATGAAAAACAAACAAAAAACCCCTCAAGCTTTTCAGTCATCTCCCCTTATAACTTCCAATTTTATACTTTTATTTGAATATTTCAGAAAAGAATACCTTTGCAGAGATGTCCCTTTTCCAGATGGGAGATTAAATAGTGAACCCACACTGTGGCTGTTAAAAATGAGAGACTTTAAGTCTTTTGAATGTAGTTCTTGTTAAAACTTTGATGTCTCACAGACAGTCCTTGTACGTAAAGAATAACTGCAAGTCTTCGTTGTACCCTAGATTTCAGGTGGATAAGCAGTGAGATATAGTTTTCAGTATATTAAAATAAAAACCAATTTGATGATTGTAGATGTAGGATTATTCTTGATTTTCAGGACATACTGTGCAGTTTTGATTTATCTTGCCACCTGTGCAGCCCCAGATTTTGGGTAGGTCTGTGAAGGGACTGGAGGGCTGTTGCATAGGGAGCAGTAACCTCTGGCTGCCACTGTTTCTCTTCCTCCCTAGAAGCCTTCTTTACATGTTAGAATACAAAAAAAACAAAAACAAAACAAAACAAAACAAAACCCTGAATTTTCATGCTTCTTGTTACTTAAGCAATTGGTTAATCAGAAATAGGCATAATAGAAACATTTGATGAGCCTGTAGGGTCAGCTTGATGACTGTCTTTTCCTGCTGTATCTCTTGATAAGTTACAGATAGCCATGTAGGAGTCAGGATAAATTTAGGAACAAATCAGATGTGTATAATATTTGAAGACAGCAAGGCAGTTGTGTATAATTTATACACATATAAGTCATTATTATAAAGCTGTAAAGAGGTGGCAGTGGCAGCAAGGTCTATTGCCAAATACTGCCAAGCAGTGCTTAGCACCTGTTTAACAGTGGGGCTGGTTCTTCTCAGCTTCCATCTGTACTTGCTAGCCAATGTCCATCACGAGATCAACATCCATTGTGAGAATACCAGTTACATTTGGACATGTGTGAGACGTCCTGAGGGATGTTGTCATGCAAAAAACTTGGAGGAAACAGCCAAACTTTATGGATGAGTCTACAGTATTTCCCTTGGAAGAACAGTAGTTATGATACTGTTCATCATGAGAGGCATGCAGAGGGAAAATTTCCACCTATGTCTAGAATTTTCTTCCTGTTTTCTCTTATCTCTGGTCTGGAATTTGTTATTAGCAGCAGGATCTTTACTTTTTTATATAGACAGGTTATTTTCATCTAAGCATTTTATCCAGTCAACAAAGGGAAAGTGAATAAAGTATGAAAAACCAAGTTATTAATTTTAACCATGGAAAGTAGATTATATTGTTTTGTAAAAAATGACAATTAATTTCTCTTAAAAAGACAATCCCAACAAAAGTATGAGGAAAAGCTGTTGATTCAGTCTGCATTGTTTTGTGTTTGTTCTTTAATTGTGAAACTAATGTGTTATTAGGTCCTGCATCCTTCAGCATTTTTATTAAATAGAATTGCTGATAAATATCTCTGCTTTTCAGGGAAAAGTTGAAGAAGCTCTAAGAGCCTTTGAAGCATTGGTGAATCAATATCCACAAAGTCCTCGAGCAAGATATGGGAAAGCACAGGTGCTTAGAAAACAAAGTGATAGGTGCTGAAAAAAGCTAAAATAAACATTTTGTTTTACCAATAGAGTTATAAACACCTGTTGGAATTAATTTATTAATTTATGGAGGTTTCCTAGGTAAAAAAAGCATCACGTGATCTGTCATATTGTATCGCTTTCGGTCAACTGTCCTTCCCCAATTACTTTGGCAGCTTTTGTGGAACTTCAGTAGGAAGTATTGTAAACAGCAAAAAATAAGGTACATCCTGTAGATCTCAGGAGAACTGTCAAGTGAATGGCAAGAGATAAATACCAACTAATGGCCCAGTGCAGGAGCAACAGGCAGAATCTACCTGTTACTATTTGCTGTAGCTGGTAAATCAACACGTCTGTCAGCCTGGGATAAATGCTGCTTTTTGCTCTAGTGGGAATAGAAAAGAGGATTTGGAGTATTTAGAGAGAAAGAGTTAAAGGATAAAGAACACAAATTCTCAGTCAAGGAGGCTTGATTAGCTTTACTTGTGGAGTGAGTTATATTTCAGGTGTTTCCCTTCCAAAAAAAAAAAAAATAACCCAGAAGGCCTCAGAAAATAATCTCTGCATTTATAATACTTCTAGGCTGTGTTGAGATGTCTCAAAAGGGAATAATCTTTGAATTTTCCTAAATAGTGGGATAATCCTGCTGCACTAGGAGTAATGAAATACTCAAACACTCCTTGAACTCATGTCAATCAGGATGACCAAAGTGAACCCCTCACTGTAGAAAGGAATGGTGCTGTTAGTCGACTGATGCAGACCTTGGAGTCACAACCAGTGTCCACTTGGTTAATAATGGTCATGCTAAAACCAAAGCTGTGATTATCCAAAAATCCATCACACAAGCACTTGATACACAGCAGACTAAATGCTTCAGTGCTCTCTGTGGTGACAGTCTGCTGAACTCTTTGCCTCTTTACAGCAGGAGACCGCTTTGTTCATACACATGATGAACTTATCTCTGTTGAGTTACACTTTTATATTTACCAGTTTTTACACATCTACTCATTATATCTAATAGAATATGCTTCCTGCCTCCTTGATGGCTTTAGGGAGAAGGGCAGACCACTGCAGCCAGTGGTGAAATTTATTCTCATTCAGGATTCCCATCTCAGTGACCCAGCTTCATTTGTCCATTTATAGCAATTTGTAGTCGCTTACTACTACTTTAGGAATCCATGAAAGGTCAATATAGAACAGGATCTGAAGAAATAATTAGATGCATTTTCTGTGAGTGTGTAAAAACAATGATAAATTCATTTTCTGTAGCCTTTGAAGGTTCATACTAGTCATTTTACTGAACAGTTATATTAGTATTACCAATGACAATTTTACTGAACCCAGTGTGTGTAAGTTCAAGCTGTTTGAAGGAATAGGAAAACCATGGGCGTCAGACAGATGAATTATTAAGATTTGCATTATAACACAGTATGATTTTTAAATGGATATTCATACCAACAAAACTCAATTAAATTTGCTATTTCTCATCACTAAATAAAACTGCAAAGGATGAGGTTAAAGGCCTTGAAGGTTAAAGGTAAAGAAGGTCAGGAATTCACCACAAAAGTGTACTTCTCCATTTCTTTGAAGCATGAACCAACATTACATGCTAATTTTGTAGATTCAGTTTTTATTTAAGACAGGAGGACTGATTTTTTTTCTGGATCTTTCAATGGCTTTAAAAGGCGTCTATTTTCCAAAAACAATCTGCAAAACATTTCATTATTGGTGTGTTTTTCAGGAATATGAACCATTCTTTATCTGTTGTCTGAATTACACTTGAGCCAGATAAAATTATACTCTACACAAATCATTAACATCTTTACAGCTGAAAAGAACAATAGATAGATTTTTAACCTCCTTATATGATTTATACTGGTGAAGTTATGCAGACTTTATGCTGACAATTTTTGCTTCTTTGTTATATATATTTAATATTCTTTTCCCTCTGTGAGGATTGACTGACACATTGTCTGATCCCAGACAGCCCTGCAGTTCTTTTGAAAAAAGGAGAAATAAATTTCATAGTGAATGTACATTAAAAAAAAAAAAAGTTATTGCTTAAAACTGGTTTCTGAAGTTGTCTCTGAAAGCTGCTTGATGAGTTGTTTGGCTGAGTAGCCATATTTTTTGATATTTCCAATACTAATTTTTAAAGCAACTCAAGGAAAAAAATTAAAGGACAGAAGTGCATAAAAATTTCAGATACTTGCTATAACATACAGATAACACAGGTGAAGCAATTTCATTTAATGTGTGTCTTTGATGCAACAGTGAACTTAAATAGACCAACAACAGTTTCTGCACCATCATGCTTGTGATACATCTGCTGTGGCTTTTGTCTTTAAGAAAGAACATAAGCCAATAAATATAGAAGTATTTGAGAAGAATGCATTAAACACGCAAAAATGGATGCATTTATATAAACAATTCTAAGTAAGCCTTTAAAAATTCTGCATTTGAGACATAATCTTTTTAGCTGTGGAAGCGAAGTATGAACATGCCGTACCCCACAGGTGAGATCAGTGATAGCTTCTGTTAGATTCATTGAAGCTGTGATTTCACTGTAGAGAGCTCATACGTCCTTTGGTCTGCTTCTGAATTTGATGAACAAGTTTAAGTTTTGAAGGAGTTTTAGGGTACATCTTCTATCAACAGATGCAGGGCAAAAGGCAATTCCTAATTCATTTTGTAGGAAAGAGTGTAAATAGATTTGTCAGAATAGATGAAAATGTTTGTTGGTGTTTTTTGATCTGTGTATTGCTTCCTTGGTGAGGCTTAGTATAGAAATAGTCCATAGGCAAAATTTTACATTTCTTCTGTGTTACTAAAACAGACTGCTGCTTCTACTTTTGAAAGCAGAAATTATGAATTCTACAAATATTAATCAAAAATCTGTATTAATATAAGTTTTAGGGGCAATTTTTCTCATACTTCTCCTTTCAAACAGTTTGTAGGTAACAAGATTTAATGGTAATCCTAGTATGCTTTCCCATAAAGCACAACCCATAATCTAACAATTGCATAGTTTGCCTGGTAAGAAAATAGTTGGTTTTAAGACTAAGGGATTATTAGATGTTCTGATAACGGTTTTGTTATTCTTTCTAGTCTGAAGATGACTTAGCTGAGAAAATGAGAAGCAATGAGATGCTGCAACAAGCCATCAACACCTATGATGAGGTGGTTAGTCTGCCAAATGTCCCTTCAGACCTGATAAAACTGAGTTTGAAGCGAGAAGCAGACAGGCAGCAGTTCCTTGGTAAGTTTTGAGGATGGTATAAAAATCACAGAAGTTGTCTGAGCAAGGATTTCAAGACATCACAAAGAATTTAAAAGTGAGAACTCCATGGGATTTTTGTTTGGACTTGTCTTCCTGTTATCTTAAGTGAAAACCATTTTTACATTATTTAAATTTTTTCTAGGGAACTAGTGTCTATAATTTAGGATAATAGTGCCTGTAGAAAGCTGCAGTAGATGCTATGAGAAGCTATAATGATAAGCGGTCAAAAATTTTTATTGACAAACAAAAAAGAAACTTTTCTCTTTCTACTGAAGCTGAAGAAAATCAAGAGGAGATTACTGGCATAAGCAGAGTAAACATACTCAGAATAAGCTTTCAGTAAGCATAGAGGAGAATGGAATTGAACATAGGGAAAACAGCCCCAAGATTTAGGTTTAGATTCTAGTTTTAGATCTCAATTCTGTGATATATGAGAAATGATGATTAGAATATGAGGCACAATCAAGAGTTCTGTTCCCATGAATTGGATTTTTAATATCAAGTTGTTTTGATCTTGCTTTTCCTTAGCAAGATCTCATTTAGAAAGTCAAGGGACATGCTTAATTTTAAGCAGATAAAGCATGATAAACTTCATAACGGAAGTAGAGTAGAGCTATTACTAGAAACACTAGGAATTAATTTCATTTACTTAATTGAGGTGAAGTTTATTATTATATGTTTACTTAGTTTTGTCCAGTGCTTTGCTATCTGTGTATGATACAGTGACCAAAGCTTAAATAATGTTACTTATGCACTGTGAAGTCTTCTCCACAAGAGGCTGCCATAACACTGTGTGATTACAATGATTCCCTGAAATATTCCTGGTACAGCTGCACCCACAGTGACAGCCAGGCAGCTGAATGTGCTCCTGTCTGCATGAGTTTTTCCAGGTTCTCCTTCTTGATTGTCAGTGAAAGTGGACCATTTGCCTCTGATTTGTGTTTCCTTCGATGTTGTGTAAACATCTTGCTACTGTTTCTTATATCTGTGCTTGTAATTAACTCTTGTTCAATCAAATCAGGTCGCATGAGGGGTTCCCTGGTTACTCTACAGAAATTAGTTCAGCTGTTTCCTGGTGAGACTTCATTCAAGAATGACCTTGGTGTTGGTTACCTCTTGATAGGAGATAACAGCAATGCTAAGAAAGTATATGAAGAGGTGAGTTTCCCTTCCAGCCAAGGAAAATTATTGCTTACATTCCAATGTTCATTTCAAAGATTGATTGATTTAAACTTTTTTAGTTGTTAAATATGTTGCATGTGAGATTTTGAAGGCTTAATATAGATACAATTTTTTTCTAGTGCAGTTATCTTCTAATTTGAATTTATATTTTCTGATAGTGTCACGCTAAGTTTTTCCTTATTGACAGAGGAATGCAGATTATTTCCATATGCTTAATAATAATTTAACTCTTCTACCTTCTGGTAGCTAGGTTTGGAATATATTGACAGCACACCTAGATGTGTTGTATGTAATATGTAATATATAATGCATAGTATAAAAAAGAATAATCTTCAAGATTATCAATTATTATTACTAAGACCAATCTTCAAGACAAGGAAAGCAGAAGTAAGCCAGTTTCTTCACAGAAACAGCATCTCTAACCATGTGATCAAGTAGATCAGTACTCACAAAGCTATTTAACCTTAGTTTTTTCATCTTTTTATAAGCAGCTTAAAGTCTGTTTTTCTTTCATGATGTTTGTAGTGTGGACAATTCATTGGATTTATATTTTTGTCTTATACTATGGTTATCTGGCTGGGGAAACTTCGCTGCCAGGAAAGGCCACTCTCCTCCTGTGATCTAGAAATCCTGGTAACATCTGGAAGCCGTCTGACAGATGTGGAGTCTGACATCATTGGTAGAGCACAGATTATTGCACCTGACCAGAAATGGTCTTGTTGATGTTGGCACACTCATGGTGCTTGTGTAGGACAGGCTTGGTAATTGTCTGGTTATGGAGGCTGGAAAGGGATCAGCAGGATTAGTGCCACCTCCTGAGAATAAAGGCCCGATTTTTCATCCCCCCCATCTGGGAGGCTGAAGAGATTCTCATCTCTGATAGCTTCTCAAAAAGAAGGAGGATGTTCAACCACATGCTTGGAAGCAGAACCCAAACACTAGGCATACAATTTTTTTTCCTCAAGCTCCTCTGGTAGTCTCAGATGTTGCCACAATAGTGTTTGCTTTGCTACTTTGGCTACTTCTTAGGCCCTTCCATAAAACATTTCTGTCCAATAATTTTTGGCTTACTGTCAAAATTTCTCAGAGGATTGGAAATACTGACTTTTAAAGATAAAATTTATTAAACAAACCTGCTACTCATGCTGTAAGGAATTTGAGAAAACATAAACATACTCCTTTCAGGCAAGATTTTCCTGTGCAATTATTCAGTGTTTTGTTGCAAAGAACATAATTGTTAAAATTTCTCAATAAACGCAGGGATTTTTATACATGGAGGAAGGTCATGAATTTTCTATATGATTACTTTGATACTGAGTTTTATATACATCAGAAGAAATATATAGGGCTCTGATTAAGAACAGATATTCAACTGGTGTGCTTTTAACATATTGTTTTCCATTCTTCTTTATCCAGTGTAATTACTCTGGTTTGCAGTTCACTAACACTGAAATAATAGAATAGAGCATAGTGGTGTTCTTTCATTGTAAAAGGAGGACAAATAATTTTTTTTAAAAGACTTGGATTAATTTTTTTAAAAGTCATGGTGGATTTGTCCATATTTTAGGTATTACTCAGGCTGAATTCCAACACAATAATGTAATTTTTTTGTTGTAATTCAGGATAAATTTACACTAAGGATTTTAAGAAAGAATATCCGAAGGAACAGGGAGAATCTCATGTGTACCTGCTTTGGGTCTTGGTTCTGCTGAGGACTTCTTGCATGATTTGGGGCAAATTACTTAGGGCTACATGGCCTGCTCTGGAGTGCTTTGCTCAGCTGTTGCAATGCATATATAGAAAGTGCTTGGTCTTGAGCTGCTGCCATAGGTGCTCAGGTTCTCTGCATGGTAGAGAAAGGGGCAAACTGAATCGTGGTTCTGAGGGCCTCTAGGAGATGTCTTGCTCTTCCCATGGTTTTTGAAAAAAACTGGGAAACCTCTGAAGTGTGACTAAGTCCTTCTCACTTGTGTAATCTTTTGATACAAAAATGTTAAGAGAGCACAGACAAGAGCATGAACTCAGTGCTGCAATGTAGATACCTCCAATATTTATGAATCTTGTATTCTGTTTCTCACTGTAAGGATGTTCATGCATTTTATTCAAGTTTTCTTTAATGTAGAAAGCACAGGCATCTTAGAGTTCAGTACACATCCTCAAGAGAACATACCCCTTATTCAACTTAAAGTCTCAGCTTTTTGTTGATTTCCCTCTAGCCTTATTCATGGTTGTCTAAGTTACTGTGTATGTGGTACTTGTTTCTGCTGATCAGGAAGATTCCCAAGTAGTTAAACACTCTTCTCTGTGGAGGAACTTACACTCCAGATCTCCCATTCCTGGGAATCTCCTAGATTCATGGGCAAATTCTTTACTTCCTGCTGTAACATTTCAGTCTCAATTCAATGTTACTGACCTGTGTTAAGCATGCACTCACTGAGCACATGCAATCAGATGAACCCTTCTCAGGCACTCTTCCCTACGTGGGATCACAGGACATACCATTTCAGACTAGGCTAACTCGAGTTTGCATCATCTCCAAGGAATTGAATAGAAGCCCAGGGAATCCTAGTGGATGAACATTTTCTGCCTTTGCTTTACATTTAATAGCCAGTTTACTTATTTTCCAGTCAATTTTTATTTTTCTTTCCAAATTTGTTATATTTTAGCATCTTATTTTAGAAGTCTTTAATATATGTTTCTTCTTTTAGCTACAGAAGCAATGTGTGTAAACACTGAACTTCAGACCCAAGAGAATTTTTTGCTTCCAACTGTAGTGTGGTATAACTTACCCAAAATACACTTTTCCAGTTTGTGTTTACCAGAATTTTTGCTGAACCACAGATGGAAAATGGGGTCCAGCTGGAGAGGATTTCAGTTTTGCCTCTAATATTAAAGCATTTTTTTCTGAATATTGCACTTTGGGACATGGAAACATAACCTTAAGGGTAATCCTAGTAGAATTCAGAACTATTTGTATTTTCAAAGAAAACATAACTTTAAAAGTAGTCCTGGTAGAATTAGAACTATTTTTGGTTCAAACATCCACAGATTATAAAAAAAAATACAGTGAAAGAGAACTTTGTAAGACTGGTTACTCAGCTAATAGCACTTTTTCTGCCTCCATGCTGAGGCATGTGTGCATGGTTCAGTGCAGCATTATAGAGACACGCACAAGCCAGCCCTGATTGAGCTATCTCAGGTACCAAAACCAGAATATCCACATGAACACAGTACTCTGCCCTGGCTAATTAGCCACTGATAGCCCCAGAGGTTAATTTCTATATTCGTGATTAGTATTTAATGGGCTATGAGCACTTTAGCAAAACTTATTTCTAAACATAATTAATATTGCATGCAGCAACAGCAACAGAGTAATACAATTTACATTAAATACTTCCATTGTAATTTCTGCTGGTTGTATCCCTTTGCTTCTCTTTAGGGGCTCTGAATGTAGATCATTCCTTAATGCAACTCGGCATAGTTTAAATGAACCATAATACAGAAAATTCTATTCTGTCTTAATTAATCAGATAGCTTTATCCTATAGTTAAAGAAACTGTAACGAAATTATGTGGCTAATAAATATTTCTGTCAGTCATTTCATTTCACCCTGCAGGTACAGATTCTTGGATCAGAATAATTATACACAGAATGCTGTAGTCAAAAGGCATAAGATGCAAAAGGTGGTAGTGTATTCTTGTACTTGGGATCAAGCTCACCCTTACTGTGGTACTTTTTCCTAATAATGTCTCATACTATGGACTTCCAATAGATTCTCAAATTGTTTGTTCCTTCACAATAAGTCTTTCCTGTGAAAAGAAGTAAAATTCTGCTATTTTTGACTCATAACATTTTGTACCCTCATAGCTATAATTTTTGGTTTTGCTTGGATGTAGTTAGTGTGCATAAGATGTGAGAAAAGAGAGAAATCGGTCCAGAAAATTTCTTATGATTTCGTTTGTAATTATTTTGATTGAAAAGTGATGTCAGACAGTGACTGGAAAAGGCAGAGGGAAATAACTATAATGCATACAGGCATTTTATCCATGGCATAAGTTTAGTAGCTTCAAAAATGGATTTAGGCAAGAGAAATTGCTCATCTGTCTGTTGTTTTGTATTTAGCAGCTGTCTAGACATTCAGTGGATATCAGCCTCTGTAATTCCACTGCCTGCCAGGCTCCTGTGATGATCCCCACAGACTGAGGGTATATCCTGATAAGACTGTACACTCTTATTTTAAGAAGAAAAGAAGTGTAAAAACAGATTAACTTAACCATGTAATTAATATTGCATAGAGCTACAAATTTTATTGAATATGTACATCATAGAAATGCAGTGCCAAAAAGTAGATCAAGACATTCTCTCTAATTTTTGCCCTTGGTTGAGGCAGACCAAATGCACTTAAATTATCTGATGGGTGTTGGGGGTGCAGGTTACAGAATTCAGGTTGGCAGCTTCACACCTCCTTCCCCAAAACACTCTCCCATTCACTGATCTTTTCCTACAGCTGTCCCTGTACTCACAAATCCTTCTCTTCCACAGTCCCCATGAAATATCCATTCATGGGCATTTGTCCATGAGTTTCCCTTTTCTGAAAAAATAAGCCAGTTTGTAACTCAGATATGATCTGAATCTTGCTGAGGGTAAAAAAATCTTTTAGCTGAATTTAGCATGCTTGGTCTTGGTCAAAGAGTGCAGCACACAACTATACAAGAATAATTTATCCATCACCTTCTAGTATGAGAGCACATTGAGTCACTACTGCAGTAGATTTTTTATTACCTTCTTTCTTATGGCCAGAGAAGTGCACACTGTTCCACAGAGTGCTGCAGTTCACCACTGTGCTGAGAGTGCCCTTGGTGTCCCAAGGTTTGCACATCCCCGTGTCATGATGCTGGTATTACATTACAGCTTCTTCCTAAGTTGTAGTCATTATGCTTCACGTATTTTCTCTTGCAAAAACTAGTTTGCCACCGTTGGAATCTATCTAATTTAAAACTATTTCAGGTATGTTTCTGCTGCAGATTTTTTTCAAGAATATCTGCTTTCCTTCAGATTAGTCAAAACTGGAATAAGTAACTTAAGTGTTAAGAGTGGGTTTAATTCTGTAATGTAGCATGCAGTACCTCAAGAGAGAAGTGTAGAAAAGGACAGACAAGTGAAAAATAAAGCAGTTTCTGTTGAAATACTTTTACTTCTGCGACTTCAAAGTTTGGCTCATCTGGAGAAAGCACAAAAGTGAATGAGGAAAAGAAAGCACAGACAAGCTAAGTGAATCTTAGAATTACCTGAGAATTACCTGAGAATCAGTAATGAAAGAAAATACCATTGCATTACTAAATAGTATTATGTAAACAATTTTGTTAATTTGCATCAATTCATACAGGTGTATTTAATTCAATTTTCTCTCAACAGGTTCTAAGTCTGGCTCCAAATGATGGCTTTGCCAAAGTACATTATGGCTTCATCCTGAAGGCAGAAAACAAGATAGCAGAGAGCATACCTTATCTACAGGTACTTTTTCACCCACAGTAAATGTTTTGCCAGCAAAAAGTAGAATTGGAATGTATAAAATGTGTCAGACTAGAAGTGTGCTAATTACAAATCACTGCTTGAGCTATTTGTTGGAGATGTACTGGTGTATCACTGCTTATGTACTGGAACAAACTTATACATTGAAAACCATCAATTCTTAAACATCAAGTATTTGTTTTATTAATGGTTAACCCAAAGACTTCTGAGCCTCAAATTTTTTTGAGGTTGGTAGTATGCTGCAAATTCAAGGTTCTCGAAAGATCCAGAGAAGCCTTATATATACTTCTGAGTGTTTGGGAAGAAATACTACAAAATAAAACCTTGATCCAGCTTTATAAAATGCTTGTGTATATGTTTATAGGATCAGGGGCAAGTATCCATCTCTCAATATGCCTCTGTTTTGGAGGGACTGAGGGGAGAAGATGTGGGATTTGGAAAACTGGTAGCATTTCTCAATGACTTTATGCTGACGTATTGTATTCATTCAGTTTAAGTTGCAGGTTAACATGGTGGTTACATTTCCTACCTAATTTCATAGCCTGTCTCTGCATAGCATTCACAGACTATTTAGAGCAATCAAATGAACTCTTTTAGAAGTCCACTGAAGTTTTCTTGTACCTTTCAATTTTTATTTATTTATTTAATTAATTTTTAGGAAGGACTGGAGTCTGGTGACCCTGGCACGGATGATGGACGCTTTTATTTTCATCTGGGTGACGCATTACAGAGAATGGGAGACAAAGAGGTACATGTTTAACATGTTCCTGTTTTAAAATCTAAATCTCTGAGTGGCTGCAGAATGCAGAAAAGCACTGAATGATGGGCTTAATGTTGGAAACAAGAGTAGTCCAATTGCAAGAACAATCCAGCATGCATGTGTAGAAGTCAAGATGATCAACAGCAAAAAATCCATTGTGGGCATTACAATAAATCTCTTAGCATCCCTTGCTTTAGATTTAGCTTAAAATGTTTAAGCTGGCATAGGGCAACTTGAAGCAGGGGGCTAAAAATTTACAAGAATTTTAAATGTTTCTAGAATCCATTTTCTGCTTATTCCACTTACAACACATATTTTAATGAGAGTTAAAAGAATCAATTATATGTATATTACTGTATAGAAGTTCTTGTAACAGCGTTTTGTAAATCTTCCTTTCTTTCCAAGGAAAAAGCACCAATGAGTATGTGATAAAAGAGGATCATGAGAGGACTGGATGTGAGGGCTGAGTTATGAAATTTTTTCAATAACTAAATTAACAAATCAATCAGGAAAACAGAAATTTGTACTGTGTATCTGTTGAGTGGCCAACAAAAACAAACATGACAGTGGAAGCCTTAAGAGTTTCTATTTTGTTTATCTGAAATCAAATTATACTTAAAAGCAAAATTTAAATGTATGAATTACCACTATAGTAATGATAGGGGAGCAAAAGACCTTTTTTGAAGACTCTGATTAGTCATGAACTTTAATATGGGCATGAATTTAAAAACAACAGAAAAAACCCCCCACATTCCAATTCCTAGGTGGGAAATATGAAAAGAGTAAGCATTAAAAATCGGAGTAGAAATAGCCGTGAAAATCACTGCTTTTTAATTACTTAGCTAGTAATGTGTGCAATATTAATACTTAAAAAACTGTAAAAAATTCTGACGTCTTTAGTACTGTGGCCCAGTCAGTAGGTGGTTCTCCAGTATGAACTGTGGTGAAGCCTCTGTATGTGATCTTTCTCAAGCCTAGTTCATCAGGTTAGCTTTTGTTTTAATAATCCATGGAACTTTTATTACAATACCTTATACATACAGTAGATCTAGAACAGTGAAATGTAATATCTGAATTTTAAGTTACATTGCCTTCCCTGCAATACTCTTCCAATGAGTTTTTTTTTAATTGTTCGTTTATAAGTGAGAATTAGTTTACCTCATTTTACTTAGAAACACATGCACACACGGACAGACACACAGAGTCTGCTTTCACACTCTGACTCTGTTTGCTTCTCTCAAATCCCTGTACATTTCCATGGGACATTCTGGGTTGAGTTGCTGAGCCTAGAACATCCCATTGCCATGTTTGACTAAAGATACCACACAGATGTAATTAATGTACATCATCTCTTAACCCCAGGATAATTATGTGTTAATGTTTATGGAGTTAATGGCCAAATCTGCTGTAGAAAAAATTTAATTAATGACAAAGGAACTTCTTGGTGTAGAGGACACTTCCAAATTTATCAGTGGAAAGTTCATTGTTCAGCTAAATTTTTCTCACTGACCTTGCTAGACTTGCTGAATTTCAAGATTTAATCAAGGAAACAGATCAATATTTAAGTTACATGTGAAATTGCAATCACTGAAGGTTTGTTGAAGGGAGATACTCATCTATTAGAGCTAAATTAGGAGTTATGAATGTGGCCTTGGGAAGTGTTAGGGAAACAGTATTGAGTATGCCCTTTCCAACCATAATTTGATAAAATACCATATTGGTTTAAGAAAAATTAAAACCATGGAAGTTATTACAGAACAGAGCACTCTTCATACAGAATGTATAAACTGAATGCTTCTCAAACAATTTCTGCCCTGGAAAAGAGAGCTACACTGTTGTAGCTGTCCGTGTTCCACTGCCAAGAGCTGCACGAGAAAAGAAATATTCTGCACAGAGTGTTAGGAATGGAAAGGATGAGTGAGGCAGCCTAACCCTACTCCATCATGGTAGACAACTTCCATAGCATAATTCTTCTAATAAATAAAAACTAACTGTATTATACACCATAATTATAGCTGATGTATCTTAAAGAGCAGCAACATTCATTCCATCACTCAGGGGCTGAATCAAGTAGTTTATTCCCCTTATCATTTGGGCTGACTCCAGACATTCCAAATGGATGCAGGCAGTCAGCATGAACAATCTATTGATATCTCACTGGTATTACAACTTTTGGGCAACAAATGTTTTAAATCCTAATTCTTCCATTTCAGACAGTTAACCAAGATAACATCAAATTGTAAAGATATACTGTGTATAGGTAATACACAGTATATTTTTGACCCATACACAATTTTACTGAGCTTTTCTAGGGAGAAAAAGAGATGACAGTTTATATATGATCTGTTATTCTGTTCATCCACACTTCTTTTGTGTACTTTAAATAAATACTGTAAGGGACAATGCATTGCAGACTTTCCTCCATGCTTTGGGAGAGTTATAAAGATCAGAGTACCACATTTTTAAAAAACTTGAAGAAAATTTACAGACTCTCCACGAGGACTTTGGCCAGTTTCTGATCAAGGCAGGGATTGCTGCCTGCTTCAGTCCCTGTGCTCTGGAATTATTATTCACATATTTCCCTATTTAGCTGTTCTGGGCTTTTTTTTTTTTTTTTAGTTTGTGGTGTTTTGGGAGGGTTTGTTTATTTATTTATTTGGGGATTTTTTAAAATCGTGCTGTCTGAAATCTTGCAGCTGTAGCAGCAATGCTGGACAGGAAGGAGGTAGCTCTGTATAACCTTCTCTGCATACGGTTTGTCACAATACTACAAATGCTGGCTCTTTTCTTTCCAAGCGTCTCTTTTTCTTTCTTTGCTTTTTTTTGCTGCTATGCAGGGGTAAAACAAGTTGTGCAAAGGGAGAGTAAAGACAATCAAAGGTCCAATATTAACTTCAGTAGGTTTCTGTCATGTGATCAGTTTTAGTGTGGCAAAAAATATTTGAAGAAGCTCAAGTGCATTTAAGTATTAGATAATTGACACTTTAGATCCACAAAGTCATCATTGTTTTTTCATCATCACAGTGTCTCCACTGGCAGCAGAAGACAGTCATCTTTAATTTGTAGGTAGAGGATTGAAACAGAGAAAATGAAATTGACCAAGATGAGAAACAATTGGATATTCCAAGTCCAAGGACAGGGCATGAATTACCAGCCCATATTTGATGTAAATAGTTGTGAGAAGATTATCCTGTTTTGTTAATGTTGGACTGGACTCTCTTGGCCAACTGATCTATTTTTTTATTTGGGGTTTTTTGTTTGTTTGTGGTTTTTTTTTTTTCCTTAAAGTATTCATTGGTACATTTTATTCAAAGAATGACCCCAACATCCCAAAGAGACAGTCTGCTACCTTGTGAGGAAGTGTTACTTTTTTCCTGTAGGAGCTTGGCTGATATGAATTTGATTAACATTGTTAACAACTACAATGTTTCAGGCATATAAGTGGTATGAACTCGGATACCAAAGAGGTCACTTTGCATCAGTTTGGCAGCGCTCCCTCTACAATGTCAAGGGACTGAAAGCTCAGCCTTGGTGGACAGCAAGGGAAACTGGATATACAGAACTGGTGAAGGTAAGGCTGCATTATACTTTTGTTTTTATTAAAATTACAGCTATAATTTCAGTTATTAAGCAGAGAAAATGCTAATCAATAAGGTCAGAACTACTGACTGTGAATTCCAGACACCACTGTCAGACTAAGCACAAGACTCAAGTTACTATAAAATAAGCTTAGACATTTTCAGATTTGAGAATGGGGACAGGATGGCTGAAATTATTAATAAATACAAAATTTGCATGGTAGACAAATGTAACAGCTCAAGTGGAAAATGACAGCACAGTTTGGTAATGTCTGGGAACACCCATTGTGAATTTTTAATTAGTCAGGAAAGGCTGTGCTTTTGAGCCCTTGTGTAATATTTAGTGACTTTGGAAGCTTTTAATTGCATGAGAGAAACAAGTGTGGCTTCCCAGTGATGGATTTAGCAAAAGATAATAATGCAGAATTTAAATTCGTAGGAAGGTTTTTTATTTATTTAATGCAAGGCAAGTAGTGTGGTAATTGTTCATAACAATAGCTTTTATTTCCCAAATTGCATTGTTTTTATCAATTTATTACGATTCTGGTAATAATTCCTAAAAAATTAAAAAATTAGGAAGAGCCTTCTTGTCTTGTATGTTTCAATTATTGGTATGTGCTTTAGAGAAACCATTATGGATAAGTAATTTAAACCCAAGAAAGTATATTTGTAAGGAACAAATTCCTTCAGAGTGGTTGTTTCTTTATACTTAAAGTAGATCTTGTATTGTTGCTTTTCTCTGATGATTTGGATTTTATTAATTGAAGTTTCAAGTGCAGCAAGAAAAGTGCAGAAAGACAATGAAAGTATTGGCAACAGCACATATCTTTATAGTTTTCCATAGGTTGACAGCTGGGCCTTAATGGTTTAGGTAATAATAGCTAAACATTCATAGGCAAGGGAGCAATTAAATTGAAATGTGTATTTAAAGTGTGGTTGGATATTTTAGGGGAGGCTTGTGTTGAAAAGAGCAAAGATGATGCATACAAGTGCTGATGTTTAAGCTCTGTGAGTGATTGGATGGGTGCAAGGAATCTCTTTTGAGCAGTTTAAAACACTGCCCCTTGCTTGGAGGTTATCAGCTTTACCCAGTGGAGATGTGGTAACTGATTGTGAATGCTTTCCTCTTCTGTGTCAATAACAAAGTGAAGTACATTAAACTCTTCACCACGACTGTATTTTATAGTTCAGTGGATTAAAGTGGATGTGTGGTCAGTAGTTATGCCTCATATGGAGGGTAGCAACCTCTTAATCTCTTCCTGTGTCATTTATAACCACACATTGAAAGGGTTTGACAGCACAGAGTAAGGGTACTTTCAGTATAACAGTCTCACATAAAAACCTCTGATATTAAAAAATCCCCATTTAAATAAAATCTACATTATTGCCAGATGTACAGCAACTGTAAACTTCAGTTGTTATTAGGAACTGTATTTATAAGGCCATATGGAGGTTTATGGGAATCAGCTGCTAGCAAACAAGTACATATGCTCCCAGTGCTGGTTGCCTCTTGATTTTTCACTTGTAATCAGGATACTGCACCAAATATAATATATTTTTCTTTCTCTAACCTGGAGCTTGAATCCTGGAGCTTGAATCCTGGAGCCATAAGTATATTTAACTTTTCTTCTGCAGATACCAACTCTTGGATCAGGAGCTGTTAGTCCAAGTCCTGGACTTAATCATTATGCTTTAATGGTTTTTTGTTTTCTTACTATTCAAGGTATCCCTGAGAGTCTGTAATATCAGGGAGACCAAGGCTGGGTGGTATTTGAACTCCCCACTTTATTTCTCCCTAGGAGCTCTCTGTTGGTCATTATAAAGCACTATCAGTGTGTTTTACAGATGGGGGTCTATGTTTTCAGGACAGAAACCCTATTGATTTCTGAGCAATTTATGTCTAAAACTATTGAGGATTTAGTTCAAAATCAATGAGATGTATTCAGATAAATTTGTATCTAATATGTTGGGGAGGGAGCGTTTAAACACAAGGACAAACACTGACCTTTATAGGTTAACCTTCAACCTGTGGCACTTGAGAGAGGGTAGAGGTGACAGAGCAGCTGCTGCCTACAATGCCTTGGACCACCAGGGCTCTTCACGTGTCATCTTGTCTGCAGGGATGAATGCTCCCTCTTACCTTTTTTCAGCTGAGGGAGTAGGAGGAGTTTGAGGAAGCACAGAAGAACTTGTAGTATCTTTTAAAGTTCTCCAGTTTTGTTGCTCTGTGTCACTTTAAATTGAGGCTGGTGTGAGTGTAGGTTATTCTTTTCTTTCTCTTCTCCAGCTAGTGCAAAACCAGGTACTCAAGCTGGCATTTCCTTTTGTAGATAGGGTAGTGCTGAATGAGTAGCAGCACTTTTCTTGTATACATCTCTGATTAGGTGGAAATTTTCAATCTTTTATTGTACCCTACATTTTGGAAAAGTCAGTTTAGATATTCTTAAAAAAAAACAACAACCCCAAAACAACTCTCTGCATTATCACTTAATGCTGTTAAATGAGTATTATAGAAACCATCATTGAAGGAAAATAACATGAACACACCAGGAAAAATAAGTGTTCTTCCCCGTTTTTTGACAGGTGAGAGAAAAAACAAATTTGTTATGATAGAGATTACCATAATAACAGAAGTGAAATCCATATTTTCATACATTGTAGCCTAGCTAAAATTGTTCTGGGGGAGAAAGTAGCTGTATTATAGAGGTGTTCTAGCCAAAGTTTGCTTTGTTGAGCCTTTTATGATCTAGCAGTATAAACCTATTTTGTCAGATCAACTTTTCCTTTAAGTAAAAAAACCTCAAGTGGAAAATGCAACTGTTTAATTTACATGAGGATGGCTAATAATCATATGAAGTTTTGAGACTAAAAGGGGCCACTTATATTACCTAGTCTTCTCTGTGCTATAGAGACTTTTGAGTTTTACTCATCATATAAGGAGGTGGTGTGGGAACATACCATATATTTCAGTGTGAAATGGATTGAAAATATCTTACAGAAATGCATTGTTCAAAAGTACATAGGAAAAATGAAAAATATTCACCCAAAATAAGGTTTAGTGAGAAAAGTAAGTTGCTGGGAAATTGAAGTTACTTTTATCCAGATCCATTGTTATACTGTGGGTTTTCCATTTATATTGCTATAACATTAAAATGACTTATTATTGGTAGAATAAAAGGTTTTCTAAGCTATCTGATTCCTCCAAATATAATGTCCTCAGGCTGAAGAAAGCAGAAAATTTAATTCCACTGTTTTGTGGGTGTGTATGTATGAAGTGCAAGGCCACTAACATGTTCTTTATGGTTGTGTCCATAAATGATCACCTGGCATTTCAAGTTGTATATGATTTTTTTCAATAGCATCAACACATGCAAGTGAATCTCAGCAAGCCTTTTTGAAGGTTTAAATCATAAATTTCAACTCAAGTAGTGTGTTTAAATTTGGCCTCTTAGGTCTGTGGTATTCTGACAACACCTGGAGTTCCAGGTGATGTGAGTGGTTTTCCAGTTGCAGGAATGATTCCAGGTCACATGCACAGTAGTTAGGAAGATCAATACATTTAGCTTGCAATACAAAATGATCACTTAAAGAGCCCTAAGGCTCATCAAAAAGCAAGTCAAAGTGAAGCCTCATTTGCAAAGAGGTTGGCTGTTGTTGAAATCTTACAATCCCAATGTAATTGAAACTGATGGATGGTGTGAAAGTTATTTTTCCTGCCTTAACATGTCAGAAGGGAATAGAATTTAAAGCAACTTGATAATAATGACAAACACTTTCTTTTATTGCTTTTAAATAAAAAAATAAAGTTAATAATGGCAGGAAAAAATAAAAATGGTGCTAAAGCCAAATACAGTAATTTCTCAGTGCAGTAACATGGCTCTCACAACAGTCCTTAGAGAAAAACTGGAAGCTCATTCGGGATGAGGGTCTTGCTGTGATGGATAAAAAAAGAAGCCTCTTCCTGCCTGAAGATGAGAACCTACGGGAAAAAGGAGACTGGAGCCAGTTTACCTTATGGCAGCAAGGTAAAACATTCTATATTTCTTCTCTTACCTCAATTTCATGATCTCAGATTAACATAGTGTAATAAGGAGTAGCAACACAGCTTTTTATAGAACTATTTTTATAATCAGTCCGTAGAGAGGAAGGGAACTGATAAAACAGTGTTCAGGACCCCTGTGACAATGAACAGAAGTTCTTTCTTTATTCTAAACCATGTTGTCCCCAAACACTTCTATGGGTCCCTTGAGTATGGTAACTGTTCAATGAGTGTACTGCTCTTCTGGCAAGGCTGCCAACTCTTTACATGCACAGTACAGATCAGCCTGAGGGAAGATGTGGACCTGGGAGAAGGCACATCCTCAGTTCTGTGTTGCCAGCTAGGGGAGATCTGTCATTGAGAAATGGTATGAGCAAAAGCATATGACTTTAATAAGCCTGCTGCCCTGCCTCTGAGCTGTGCACTGGGCAGCCCAACTCTTGGAATGACCTTAAATTCATATAAAACTCCACATATGAAAGGGTACTGTAAAATAAAATATTAAAAGCAATTTATATCAAAATGTAATCTGGTATTGAAATGTTATGATACTGGGGGCATTTAATTTTAAATATTTTTTTATTCCTATGCACCCACATTAATGATTATACGTTTAAAATAACACTTTTTTTAAATGGTAGAAAGCCTGGTGTTCACAAATAATGTAAAATGTGTAGGCTGCTATGATATTACAACATGGAGGTACTTAGGTTGCACGGTGTGTAGAATGGGAATAATAATATTTACCTGTCTCTCAGTGTCATATTTTGGCAGCTTTGTTGCTCTTCCTCAAAGCAGAAAATGGAAATGTTCATTCATTGCTCTTACCAATGCTCTATCCATTATTTTCACTAGGAAGAAAAAACGAGAATGCTTGTAAAAGTGTTCCGAAAACATGTGCTTTATTGGAAAGATTCCCGGAAGCTACTGGCTGCAGAAGAGGGCAGGTACCTGGCAACTTCTTCATTTTTGCAAATTCAGAATGCTGGGAGCAGGTGATTTTGTGGAAATTGGCTTCCCTGTGGAAGCCAAATAGTGCTGCCACATGCTTCTTTCCTGAAGTTACAGGAAAGAAATTTTACATCCATGAGTGTGGGTGCCAACAAAATGTGTTTCAAGTGCCTACAATGACTATTCAGCTATCAGTTAACCTCATTTAATCATGCAGTAGACCTGCAGGGGTCAATACACATGCACTGGTTCTGTAGGACATAAGTTTTCATTTTTTTCCAAGTAATTATATTTTGTCTTCAATGACTACGTGAGAATATCCTTCACATGGCAAAATTAAGGATGCAAAAGTTGAAAAGTACAGTGCTAATGTAGCCCTAATTCAGACCCTGGAATATATGTGTTCATCTTTTTGACCAGTCCCTTGTTTTTGATGTGAAGAAATACACTGGGTGGCTGCTGCTGTGGGAATGAACAAGGCTGTTGTTTCATTGATTGGTTGCAGAGGCTGGTTACAGTGAATATAACTGATGAGAAGTCATCACACCCAATGTGACTGCAAGAAAACTGCTCTCAGTCCTGTCCAGAGTCAAAGTGGATCTGTCCCTGAGAGCAGATTCTCTTTGAGAGCTACTGTTTTGTTCATCATTTCCTGGTGCCCTACATGTTATCAGCATGATAACATGTGTTTGCTGGAATGTTGTATATTTATAGCTGTAGCTATAGTCACATGTTTTGAACATATAAATGTAAAATAAGCTGAAAAGTCAAGCTCTAGGTGTCTAAAGTTTTACATTCACTATTATGAGATGCCTAGGGCAATTTTAGTTTTATGCTAGCCATGACTCGGATGTTACTTCTAAAATAAACTTAAAATATCAGCTGATCCCTATTCATATAGGGAAGCAATGGGAGCAAATACAATCAGGAAATAAGGAATTCTATGGTGGATAGGCTATTTGGATGCTTTGGTCACCTCATGTAGTGACAAAGATAAAAGAAATGTAAAATAATCAACTACCTGCTCAGTGCTGCTGAGACACTGTATAGGATAATAGGAGGTGATCAAAATTATAACATTCTTCTTAAAAATAGCAGTAAACTAGAAGTATCACAGCTAGTTTTAATTCTGGACATTTCAGCCATATATTGAGGCTATAGTACAACTCATTGGTAGTTTAGAACAATTTATCTATAGCACTTGAGCATAGCACACATATGTAATTCACAGGCATATCCAGACTGATCTGCATGGGCAGATAATGTACTTGACAATAATCAATCTTCAGTGCTGTCATATTAGCATTACAGAAATCGTTTATCTCAGCTATTAGTGAGTATCCTGCATCACCAGTTGTTTGTATTGCATTAGGGTCTAACACATCACAGTGTAGCAGAGTTGGGTGGGAGGATCTGTGTTCCCCACAGCCACTGGAGCTCATCACTTGCTGTCGTAAGAAACTGCCAGTAAGCTGAAACCTCAGATAGCAAGAATGGCTGAGGCAAGAGGCATGTACCTGTCTTCTGCAGGTTTTGTTAGCAGTTGGAGAGCATGCAACACCTTAAGCTGTAAGATTTATTGAAACTAGTCTGTCCCAGCCAAATGTGCAGATTTCTCAGTTGAAAAGGTGCTTCTCACCACTGTATTACATGATTCACACTTCCTGTTCTCTGAGTTGTTGTAGAATGAGTCAAAAAGGTTGAGATGAGAAGGGACATCTGGAGATTACTAAGTCCAACCCCTTGCTCAAAGTATGATGAATTAGGGCAGGTTGCTGTGTCCAGCCTCTAAGGATAGAGACTCTACAGCCTCTCTGGGCAACCTGTTCCTGTGTACAGTAAAAAAAAAGTGTTTCCTTATGCTTAAATGGCATTTCCTGTGTTTCAATCTGTGTCCACTGCTTCTTTGTCTTTCACTGGATGCCATTGAGAAGACCCCGCCTAAGCCTTCTTCAATCTTCTCATCAGGTATTGCATTAATAAGATCCTTCCTTGAACCTATGATCCTCTCATATGCATTGATAAGGTCCTTCCTTCCTATGTTCTTCAGGCTGAACAGTCCCAACTACCTCAGCTTCCCCTTGTATGTTAGATTGTCCCATCCCTTAATCCCCTTTATACCCCTTCACCTGCTCCAGTGTGTCCATGTCACAGTAGGTAGCACAGAACTGGGTCCAGCATTTAAGATGTCTCACCAACTCTGAGGGGAAGGATAACCTTCCTCAACAGGCTGCCAGAGCTCCCCATAATGCAGCCCTGCAAGCTGTCAGTGGCTTTGCTGCAATGCTGGCTCCTGTTTAATTTGGGCAGTGTGAGGACCCCACAGTTTCTTTCTAGAAAGTTGCCTTCCAGACAGTTGTCCATCAGCCTGTATTGGTGCATGCATCCCTAGTGCAGATTATTATGCTTCTTTTTGTCAGATATTTTAAGATTTGTGTTTCCTTGTGTTTCCTCCTTTCTCCATCCTGACAAAGGTCTTTATGACAGACAGAAAGGAAAAAAAAAAAAAGAAAAAAAAAAGTAGTGTATTGGCCATTCCTATTCAATTTCTGTCATCTGCAAACTTGCTGAGGGGGATGCACTCTGTCCCATCTTCTGAGTCACTGTGAAGCTCTTAAACAGTGCTGGACCCAGTACTGAGCCCTGGGATGCACCTCTGATGAGGGGCCTTCAGCTGGGCTTTGTGCCTCTGATTATAACTTGTTGAGCCTGGCTTAAGTACCAGGTTTCAGTCTTCTTCACTGTGAACTTGTCTAGATTCTATTTCCTCACTTTATTGATTGGGATGTTTATGGCAGACTGTTCAAAGACTTAATGTTGAGGTAAACAATATCCACCAAGGTAGAAACCTCACCATAGAAAGCTGGCAAGGTACAGAATTCCCTTCATAAACCCATACTGACTACACCCAGGTGCACTCTTTTCCTTCATGTGTTTGAAAATTGTTACCAGGATTACTTGCTCCATCACCTTTCTGAGGGTTGAGGTGAGGCTGACTAGATACTAGTTCCTCAAACCATCCTACTTGCCCTTCTTGGAGATAGGAACAATGTTTCCTTTCTACCAGTTCTCAGGGAATTCTGCTGGTAGCAGTGACCTTTCAGATTGTGTGGATTATGTATGGATTCACATCATCCATTTCCCTCAGGCCTCATGGGTGGATCCCATCAGGACCCATGAACCAAGTTGTTGAGTTTGTTTAAATGTTCCTAAACCTGATCCTTCTGCACAGAACATAAATCATCTGTGCTCCAGTCTATTTCACTGGTCTCAGGTGCCTGGCACTCCTGAAAGTCAGTCATACCAGTAAAGACTGAAGCAAAGAAGACATGCAGTGCCTCAACCTTTTCCATGTCCTTTGGCATCAGATATTCTGTCACGTTTAGTAGCTGGGCATATTTTCCCTAGAATTCCTTTTATTGCTGAGATATTTGTAGGAATCTCTCCTGTTACCCTTCAATTCTATCTCCAGATTCAGCACCAGGAGAGCTTTGACTTTCCTAACCTCATCCCTGCGCATGCAGAGAGTGTCTCTACAGTCTTCTGAGTGACCTGACCCTGCTTCCACTTCCTATATACTTACTTTTTGTGTTTCAGTTTTTTTCTGGGTTGCCTTGCTTTCTGCACATAGGAATTACTGAGTTTGGACAAAGTGCTACTTAAAAATCAACCAGCTGTCCTAGACCCCTCTTCTCTCATGGGATTTTTCCCAGCAGATCCCTGAGTAAGACCAGATCTGCTCTCCTGAAGCTGTGGGTAGTAATTCTGCTTTTTTACATTCTCCATCCTCTAATGATCTTGAACTCCACCCTCTCATGGTTGCTACAGCCAAGGCTGACAATGACCTCTATAGACACGTCATCTGAGAGAGGCTGGCCAGTCTGGTGAACACAAGCCTTGTGTCTCCTATTGTTCATCCTTTGAAGTCTTTCCATAGGAAAGAAGGTATTTTTTCTGATTGTAGACAGAAGATCATTATTTTCAACTTGAAATGTGAATACTGGTTATTTTATTTAAAATTAAAACTGTGTACTTTCACACACAAACGCACCCCTGGTTTCATACACCACAAAACATACGTTTTGTAGTATTAAATGCCTTTAGGACGTGATAGAGAACTGCTGCTGAAACTCAAACAAAAGATGGCATTACACTTCTCACCCATCACCAAGGATGAGGCTAAATGAAGTCCTGAACTCCCAGCAGCACGGTTGTGGAATGTGTTGAAAAATGTGCCCTTCTCTTCTTGCAGATCAAATATTCTATCATGCACCCAGGGACTCATGTCTGGCCCCACACAGGGCCCACCAATTGTCGGCTGAGGATGCATTTGGGCTTGGTGATCCCTAAGGAAGGCTGCAGGATACGGTGTGCCCAAGAGAACAGGTATGGTTGCAGTGTTGGGGGTTTTTTTGTTGTTGTTTTGGGGGGAGAGGGGTTCCTTGCTTGCTTGGTTGTCTTTTTGGTTTGTTTTTTGTTTTTCACTTTCCTCAAGACTGAAGAAGGGATGGGACTGCATGTAGTTAAAAGAAGAAAAAAAAGGGTGATGACCAAGATGTGTAATGTATTTCATTAAACAGGCAGTTTGCACTCTAACTCATGGTACAAACTTACTGCCAGGAGACCCTTTTGAGACAAACCTGCTCTTCTCTGCTATGGCATGGAAATAACAGTTTGGGTTTGGTCAATGGGGTCTCTGTTTACTTCTACAATGCCAACCTAATATTGCTGCCAACGGAATTCCTGTAAGACTAAGATATACCTACATTTTCACTGCTGTGACAGAACACCATGGTGCTTCTGGCAGAAGCCTCCTTTTCAGCTTGTATTATGTGTTATAATTAAATTAAAATATTCCAGTTGAAGTTGATCTCCGGAGGAAGAAATCTATGAAGTTTTAGGCCCAATGAATTACACAGGTGGAAATTTTTTTAAGTGTGCTTTAAGTGAAACTTCTTACTGTTGCCTTAAGTTTTAGCTTTCTTGTTTTTCAGATTCTGTGCTGCCTAGGTGTGTAGTTCTGAGCCTCATATTAAGTTTTAGTAAGCTCTCTTCACAGAGTAGGTAGACAAAATAAATCCTTTCCCAGATGGAGACCAAGGACAACGGTTACAAGTTTTCAGGCCCTAAAGCATAAACAATGGCAGGAAAAATTAGGGAAAAATTATACTGCATTTCAAGTCAGTTTTATCTCTTTTTGTTCAATCCAAAATGAAATTTAATGCAAGAGCTTATACATTTATAATCAGGGCATATACTCCCCGTAGAAATATGGGAAAATGTGCTAAGTTTTTTGTATTATATTATTAACCACAGAAAGAAAAATGTAGTGTTAACTATGCTGCGTATTGCTTACAGGGTTAATTTGCTGAGACTTAAGTGAAATTCTCATGATGCTTAATATCTGTATATATATTTTGAAAGTTTCTTGTATGGTCTGTGGCTTCTGAGGGCAACAAATGTTAATTTTGAATTATTTTCAATGTAATAATGTAATTAATGGTAGAAATAGAATTAATTTGATATTGAGAAATGAAATGCACTCTTGTCTGCATGACTGCAATACATAGCAAAGGAGGGTTTTTTTATAACATTTGAAAACAACCACAACCAGAAATCTTTGGAATTTTTGAGGATAGCAGTATCCAGCTGTTAACAACAAAAAGTGTTCTTACTATACTCTCCTGCCAACATGTAGCTTATAGTCAGTGTAACAACCTACACTACCTACATCTAGGAAATGATGGACATTTTTTTCCATCATTCCAATCCAGTATTCAAAACTAGTTGGGTGGAGGGAGATGTAGTTAATTGCCTTAGAGGACTGATATAGAGGTGTGGAGTCTTTTCACTTTAGGACATTAAATTGGTGGTAACTGCATGGTGTCACCATTAGGTCTCTGTTTAGTAGCTGGTGTGAACAAAATAGTGGTTTTGCTCTGCTGCCAAGAGAGCAGGCGTCCACAGCTCACCACCTGTTACAAGGCTGCTACCCTTCTTTGTCCTAACCTGGACAGAAGGGATAATCCTGTGGAGAATGAATTTAACTACCTCCTTGGTAGCAACAGTCCCTCAAAGTCAAGAGCAGAAAAATGCCTGTTGCTGCAGACAGAACATGGGGCATGTCAGTGTCCACATTCCAGAACCTGGGTCAGTCTTATGCACCAGACATAATTATTTCACATGTAAAACACTCAAGAGGTGAGTACAACTTCTGCTGAAATGTGTTAAGATCAGTTGCTTACAACAAGAGCTGTGCATTCAGAAACAAGGGCAAGATTTTCCCTGGAAGCAGTCAAAGCATGTCTGCTGCTGGCAGTGAAAGGGCTTTTATAGATCCCTCCCCTTTGGCAGAGGAGGTGTGTGAACTACTGTCAAAGGGAGTGGTGCCAGGAGGAAGACTTACCTTGAGCAATTTCCATTCTTCCTGGTGGTTTCTAAGAGGAGAGCTGGCTGGAAGAGGAAAGTTAGCATCATGCCTTTTCTGGCCTCCTGTGCCACTGCTGTGTGTGCAGGAGAGTGAACAGAAACAATGAGAATTTCATGCTTGGTTACCTCTGTGCCACCCACCATGGTTGTTTAGAGGGTTACAATGCAACTCATCATTTGATGGACAGGCAAATCAGCACTGTATAGTGCTGCTTTTTACTCCTTCACTTGCAGAAGAGTTTTTTGCAGCTGTTCATAGTCGGTATAGATGATCAGAGGGCTGAAACACCTCTGCTATGAGGAAAGGCTGAGAGAGCTGCGGTTGTTTGGCTTTGAGAAGGCTCCAGAGCGATCTCATGATGGCCTTTAAGAACTTGAAGGGAGCTTTTAGAAAAGATTGAGACAGTTTGTATCAAATAAGTTGCAACAGGGCAAGGGGTAATGCGTTTAAACTAAAAGAGAGTCAGTTTAGATTATATATAAGGATGAAGCGTTTTATAGAGGGTGTGGTGAGACACTGGAACAGGTTGCCCACAGGGATTATAGATGTTCCATCCCTGGAAACATTCAAGGTCAGGCTGGACAGGGCTTTGAGCAACCCGATTGAATTGACGATGTCCCTGCTCACGGCAAGTTTTAAGGTTTAAAGGTTCTTTCAACCCAAACTATTATGATTCTATGTTTCTTGTTCTGTAGAGCATTGGTCATTTTAGGTCAGTTGGCCATTTTGAAGTCCCAGCTCTGTAAAGTGCAGGGTATAATGCACAAAAGTGGTAGGTAAATAGTATCTAGGTATCCTAATCCAACATTGCTGTCAAGGAAGGTAACCTTATGTTGAAATGAAGGTGAAGGTACATCCATTATGCAGAAGCCAGTCTGAGATCTCACCTTTAACAGATGACACTAGAGCTGATACGGAGAATTATCTGGAAACTATTCCAAAGTGGCTCAGCACCAGACCAGAACAATATGGTCCCTGTGTTACCACTGGGAAGTGTTTCTCACACCATCAGGCTTCTTGAAAATATTTATTTGCATGCTAATAGTGGGGTTTGTAGCCTTTTCAAAAGGGCTAATAGTCCTGTCAGCTTTATGACTTTTTCTTTGTTGTGCAAAACAGCCAATCCCATTATGATGCAAATGATAGATCCTGGGTTTTAACCTCTGAAGCTACTTCATCTAGGTGCCTGGGTTTTTATTGTCCTTAACTGAGTTGCACTTTCAGGCTATTTAGAGCAGTTCTTTTCAGACTTGATTTAATTAAGAAACAAAAACAAAACAAAAAACAAAAACAAAACCTCAAACCCCGCCAAACCAAAAAACAAAACCAGAAGCAAAAAACCTCCTAAAAAAACCTAAAAAACCCCCAACCGAAAACCCAGCTACTCCCCCCAGCAAGAAAAACAACACTAGATCTCAATTGCTCCAGACAAAGCAAAACCAAATCCCCCAACCACCCCCAAGCACCCCCACCAAACATCCCTGGAACCACCTCCCAAAAAAATCCTACCCAAACCCACCCAAAATCAACTCCCCCCAAAAACTCCAGAAAGCCCCAGAAAAAAAAAACCCAAAAAATAAACCAACCCCCAAAACCCTCAAACCAATCCAATTATACAACCCAAAGTCTTCTTGAATTTTTTTACTATATTATAGCATTGCAAGTGGCTTACTCCCATGGACTTTAATAAAACCAATGTAACTTTAGTGTGGTACCAGTAACTCAAGGTCTGTGTGACATACAACATTTTTGTTACCAGATAACTGATGTGGTAGCAAAAAACCCCACATGATCATATCTGAAACCTGCAAAAGGCTGTTTATCTGAGCCTTTAAGGCATGTGCAAGTCAGTGTGATTTTTTTTTTTTACTATGTTATGCTTTCTGGTTTGTCTGCTCTCGTTTAAATTATGTTTAGCTGATTATTTCAATTGATCCTATTTCAATTTCTCTTCGGAATATTACAGCACAACCCCATAAATTTTGATGGTTAGTTTTTCCTTTTGTTGAATTAAAAATACAGAGATGAATTGGGAGTATGAACCTAGTTTTCACCCTGTTTTTGAAAAAAGAAAATTGTTTTCTCTGTAAATGAATACAGCTGAATGAGCTTAAGCAATGCATTTCCATCTTTGGCTAGAAAAGGCCTTTGTTTCTTTTCCATTGTTACTGTTCATAGTGCTTACTTCCCTGTGAAGGCATCCATCCTCTTGGATTGCTTCAGCTCCTGAGGGATCCTGTTTAAAAAATTGAATGTGTGTTCATGGTAGAGTGGCTTTAGGAAGGAATGTTTCTGTGACCATTGTTACCTTGACTGTTATTCATCCAGTCTCACCTGGAGGTGTATAATCAGGTGTTAAACTTCTTTTCAAAATTATAAATCCAGGTCTCAGCAGGCTGGAGAAGCTGCCAGCTGAAACGTGATGAAGTTCAACAAAGGCAAATGCAAAGCCCTGCAGCTGATAACAGATAAACACCTTGCAGCTGTATTGGCTGGGTGATGACTACCTAGAAAACAGCTTTGCAGAAAAGGGCTTTAGGGACCCTAAGGGCCAAGTTGAACATGACTTATAATCTTCTTTGTATTGATGAAATCTAGCTGTGTACTGGACTGTGTTAGTAAATTTGTAGGAAGCAGTTTGAGCAGTACAATTTTTTCCTCTCTCTTCTGCATTCAAGACACTGCCTCTGGAGTACTGGTCCAGTTTGGGACACTTCAGTACAAAAAAAAAGTCATTGATAAACTAGAGGGACTCCAGTGGAGGATGAATAAGATGATTAGGAGGAGAAACTTAATGAACTGGTTTGGAGTCTGGAAACCAGAAGGCTAAAGAGTAGCCTAGTTACAGTCTTGACTAGTAATGGGTGACTGTGAGGAAGACAGAGCCAGACTCTTCAGGGAGGTGCATTTGTAGAACGAGGGGGTAATAAACACAAGTGTCAGTAAAGGAACTTCTATTGGGGTAAAAGGGAGTTTTCACAGTAAGATGGTAGAATGCCCGTGGGTGCAGATATCTCAGGTTCTTCCCTAGTGGATTTTTTAATATTTCATCTAACCTCAAAGTTGGATCTAACTTTGCAGTGAGTCTATGAACAGAGGCTTGGACCACATGACCTTCCAAAGGCATTGTTCTGATTTTTAAAAAAAGCAGATTGATTTAAAGTAATTTCTTTTTGAACTGTATGACTATGTTACTAGTCTTTCCACCACTCATGTACATCACTAATGTATCTGATTATAAATGATGAAAAGTGGATTATCACACCAGTATTATACCTACTCCCTGCTTAATGGACTCAAGTCATTAAAAGTATAAGAAACGTACAAATGTCTGAGTGTGTTTGTGAACATAACTGTGCAGAATGAGGGGAAAGGATCCCTCAATAATATGAAGGTCCATTAGACTGGTCTTTCTGTAGTTTACTTAAAGCTCCCATATTCCAGTCTCTCTGGATTAGGCAATGAAATCTTGACTGTGCAATCTGTACTGTTTAAATCTTTCTAATATGTCAAAGGGCATGTTCAGAACTGATTGATAGCTTACCTGCTCCATGGCACTTCAAACACTACACTAAAGTATGTCCTTTTTTGTTTTACAGAGGCTGGGAAGAAGGGAAAGTTCTTATTTTTGATGACTCTTTCGAGCATGAAGTATGGCAGGATGCTGACTCTTATCGCCTGATATTCATTGTGGATGTGTGGCACCCTGAGTTAACAGCCCAACAGAGACGTACCCTTCCTGCCATTTAGGGGGTTTCTTCTGAGGTGTGGCGTAGGGGAGTATTAACTCCTTTGGAATGTGAAAACAAGATTGATTTATCCTGCATACAAAATATACAAGCATTTTAAAGGGTAAGAAAAGATAAGGATGATGTTCTACAATCAGAGTGGACTTGGTTAAAAAAAAAAAAAAACGAAGCCATGTTTTGTTTCATACTGATACAGCACTGATGTGTATTGTTTTTCTGGCTGCAAGTCTGAAAACACAAGTCTTGTCAGCCAAAAAGCAATAGATCTGGATTTTCAAACTGAGGAATGTGCAGATGTTTTTGCCATACCTGTATTTTCTTTACAAAACCAGTCAGTCAGTCACCTGCTTGACTATGTTCAGGCACAAGATTTATGATTTTACATCTAGGGAATACTTCCTGGCCTTCTGTCTGGGAAGCAACATGTAAGATATTTGCAAACATATGCACACAATTGACTTTGAAAATCAGTATGCAGATGTAATGTTAGCTGCTTTAGGCATAGAACATGTCCCTATGTTATCACTGTAGATAATGTGAATGGATTATGTGTGTTTTGTACTTTTTCTACCTGAGTAACTGTATTTTTCTAGCCTAATTATGAACAAATCTTCTTTAATTAACCACTATTTTTTAAAAAAGGTGATATATATACAAGTGCGTCTCTAGCTATCAGCAGAAGGGAAACACTGTTTATGAACAAATTTCATGTTTGCCAAGTGTGGCCTTCTTTTGCCTTCCTGGAAATGTAAACAGAAACTTGCATAATAGCTGCCTAGTGAAGCTTCTGTTCTTCTAAAACAGAATAGTTCTCTTAGTTAGCAGGTGACCTTCAGTTTGATAATGTGATTTTGGAAAATGTTGAGCAAATCTGACATTTTTAGGCTCAGATCTTAAAGTACTTGACATTTCTTAGGATTATATAGTGAGCTGCTGTTTCTCCTATCATTACAAAAGCTTCTGGTGTGATATCCTTTTTCTACCCAGAGAGGGTCTGGGGGTCCTTCCAGGGACTCCTTCTTGGCTGCCCTTGGGTGCTCATTCAGCAGAAAAGAAAAAAATATATGAAGAATTTCTTGTGCTTTGTGCAGAAGGACAAGGTCCAACTTGGCTTTCTGCCAGAATGCAGAGGAGACAAAGAGCTTCAGGTTATTAACTCATATTAATTTCCACTGCCAGCATCCTACAGAGTGCTAGAATGATCCTCTAATTGACCTAATGGTGTTTTCCTTGTCTTGAAATAATGCTGACATAATGCTGAAGTAGTCTGATCCCAGTACTGTTTACAGTATGCTCTGTATTTGCCAAACAGAATTTACTATATGGTAAAAAGGCCTATTTTCAAGAAAGAAAATTAGTTAGATGTTTAAGCAGTTGGCAGATCTTTTGGGTCTGTACTGTTAAATGGGAGATGGAGTGCGCAGGACCCTCCACTTTTAACTTGTAAGAACACTAAGAGGAGAGAGAGAGCAACGATTGCACTGCTGATGTTTATGGCTGGCTGTTATCTCCTCACCCACAGCACCAGCTGGGTGTGGACAGGTGTGCTAGGATGCTCTGGGCATCATTACTGAGGGTTGTGAGTGACAAACACTAAGCAAGGAGACACTGAGGTTACTGAGTCTCTGCAGCTTTGGCTTTGTTGTCCAAAAGACACGGAACAGTTTTTATTTGTGTAGTACTTGGTGGTTTATTACTGCAGAGTCTACATCACAGCGTTGGAGTATCGTGACCTGAATGTCACATTTGCTGAGGCAAACTGCAGATAAGAGCTTTGCATTCCCATAAACTGAATGCTTTTCAGATTTTTGTATTTTACTAGGTAATTAAATTTTCTAAGGCCATATAACACATGGTGACTGTACCATAAATTGATGTAACCAGTTTCTGGAAGTGTGCACTTTAATTTCCTTTTTTGAATATTAAACTGATAAACCCTGTCTTATCAAGAGTCACTTTTAGACAGCTAAGATAATTAATTTTAACATGTTGTCCATATCAAAAATAATCATGAAACTGTACACAATGTACAAGAAAGTAACAGTTCTCAGTTAATAATAATGAAAAACTGTAAAGATTTATAAGTTTCACACTTTAGAAAATATAAAAATACTTGTGGAGATCATTTGGAGAATCATGCAAAACTGGAAATAAGGTACTTCTTATTGTGGGGGGTAAAAGAGTAAAAATGTTTTTTTAAATATCCTGTTAGCTATCAAGTCAGAGCCTATATTTTATACCTTTTGAAGTGCTCAAGCAGTACAAATTATAAGGTAATTCTCTAAAATAAAGACAGTGCATGTAAAGAAAAATCAAGAACTTTTTAAACAAAAATTGATGGTTTAGGAATATTTTTATTAATATTGCATTTTAGTTTCTATAGCTCAGAGTAAATGCTAAAGGAGAGGTAAAAGCTTTGGAGCTTTATTTATGAAAATCCATGCCGTCCTTCAGATTATTTCATTGTTCCTTTGAAGGCTCATACTTTATTTTGTCTAATTGCAATTGGCGAATAGATAAAATTGGCAAATAGATAAAAGTAATCTCCCCAAGATGTGTGTGTGCCAGAGTAGCACTGTTTATTAGATTGTGTAGTGATACATTGGCCATTTTAAAATCTTAAGTGCCTCAAGTAAGACAAGATGTTCCTGCAAAACTGAAGTGAATCTATTCTATGCCCACCTAGCAGGAGCAGAGAGTGGATAATTTAGTTAGGTACAGTTACTGGATTAGCTCTATACATGGGGAGGATACATAGAGCAGACTGCAGAAATTATGCAGTGAATTACTGGCATATTGTTTTAGGTGTTTCTGTTTGCTAAGTGGTATTCTGTCTTGAAAAAGCTTTTCAACATGGAAAATGGCAAGGGAAGAAGTGAATGGAAGTGGTTTTTTTCAATGGAAATCCATTGCAATTTGCATTTTTTTTTGTTAGATTTATTTACAGAAGGAAATGGCAGACAAGGGCAATATAGTTTGTAACACAGTATGTACTCATCACGATGTTAGGAGGTGGGTTCCACCCTGCCTCTGTTACCTTGCTTGCACAGAATCAGTGTAAGAGCCTATGGTTAAATGCAGGCTTCATACAGTTACATACAAGGCATCATATGTATTTATTCACATCACAGTTAAAGGAAGTAAATAATTTATCCTTTGCAAGGTTCCATCCTCAAGATTTCAGTGGTATTTGCACTTCTTGGGCAGGACAAGACCCACTTTAATGAACAGTGATTGTAAAAGATCATTACAAAGATTCAATGGCAGTGGGGGTAAGTGTATTAACAGAGAAAAATCACAAACCAAAGTATTTCTTCCTCAATGCTGCAGTATAATAGCAAATGTCTGTCTTTTTTTGTCTCTTTGGGTTTTTACTTTCTGCTTTAAGCACATTCTCTTTGACAAATCCAAATGCCTTTTAGTCTCTGTGAGCCCAGGGAAGAGAAAGGAGCTGCTACCAGGATTTGACATCGTTGTTTCCTGTAATAGGTGGTGATGATGTCGGCTGGGGGGGAATGAAAGAAATCCAAAAGATAAATGGGCTCAGTCATCTTATTTTTTTAATGTTCCTGCAAGCTTCTGCTTCTTTTTCTGACTCCTGTGTTGCCTTGCTGGGACCATCCACTGCCTTAAAGACTGGCTCTCTATCATGGAGGCCAGGCTTTGTATCAGTGACATGTTGCTGCACTAAGAGGTTAGTCTGAGTGAGGTTATTCTGTACAAAAACTAGTGGGAAAATCTTAGGTATGTTGATAGGATCTGGCAGAATGTCCTTTCTGCCCCGTGCAGGCATAAAATGTTGTTGTAGATAAAGGCAGTATTTTGTTAGTATTTTGTTAGTCCATCTGTTAGGGCTGGCCATGTCCACTTGAACTATGTAATTGCTTCAGCCAAACACTTGAGAATTCAGTGGGTGTTCCAGTCCACATTAAAAATCCTTGTGCCCATTATCATCTCATTTTGTAGGTATGGTTTACACTGCTACCTTTGATATATTGTTGCCAACTGCTTGTTCCAGTAAATTGTCAATGTATGGCAATTTAATTGAAGACTTAAAGTGTGTACAGTGATTGTAACTGTTTTAGGAAATAAAGTCACTGCACATGCAATTTGATAACGATTGTTCTTTTATTTCTTTAATCCGGTTTCCATTTCAATGAAGGGATGGTACTCTCTTTGCAGCTAGAGCAGAGATATAACAAACTGATCTTTGGCATTTCAGTTCTTCTATTCTTCAACATTTCCTTCTAGCAGAAACTTGTACTGAAGAATTAATTCTAAGTTTTCCTTTTTCATTTTAACCATGGCCTGCATCTGCAATCCGCATACCTTTTTGGCTACACTTTTCCCTGACTGCAGGAGGGGAGGGGGTAAATGGCTCTGCAGAGCTTTCATTTGCTGCTGTGACCTAAATGAAACAATCTGGATTGAACCATTAATCACTGCTGAATTTTTCCAATGTGTCTGCCTGGAACCACCCCCTTAACACGTGCACACACATGCACACGCACATGTCTTACAGGCTCCTGTGGAAATTTTAATCATTATTAAAATCAAGTAATTACATTTCAAATTGTGTGTGTCTGCTGGTCACTCAGCTCATTCCGCTTAGCTGACAGATTTAGAAGGGCTTCAAAAGTTAAGAACAATTTTTGCTAGATAGTGAAATGTGACCCCTGTATAAGTTGCGTGGATGAGGCAGTTACAAAGTGTCATGTTGAATGGCATTATGCTGGCACTGGGGTTCTTTTTTTAAATGGAAAATCCTTCTGTAAAACGCAAATACTCTATAGATGCTGATGATTCTGCCCTCTAACCCAGATTACACTTTCTGATTACAGTGTAAAGTTTAAATTTGAGATGCTTTTCTTTAAAACTCTTACAACCCTCACTGCTATAAAATGAACATCCCCGACGGAGTCTTCAGGAGCACTATTAAGACACCCTGGTTTCTTTAAACAGAGAATGCAGTCCCACCATTTCCAATATTTTAATGTCGCAAGTCAAAGAGAAAAAAAAACACTCCAATTTTTTGTCTATGGGCAGACTGCAGTGTCAGTAGAAGTTTCTCAGCTCCTCAGCGTGGGCCACATGGACAGATGGCTGGTGACAGTTGTTACTTGCTCAGGAAACACAAAGGATTGTTATCAAGCGAAACGCGTGTGTGCGTGCGTGTGTCTGTGTGTGGTGTGCTCTGTGGGGTTCTGGTGTGGTGGAGGTCTGCTCATGGATCTCTGCTGGGCATGTCAGAGCTCAGTCCAGAGCCAGCAGTGGCTGGGTGTTCTCACTTTCCCCCTGGTCTTCGTGTTTCAGCGTGCCGGCTTCCACCACGGACTGGGACCTGAATGCAGAAAATCACACGTTAGCAATGACTGCTGCAGAAGCACTCACCTCCCAGGGGTTCCTGTGCTTCTTTTTATCATCTTTGCTTTAGTCCATTTTCATCTTTATGGCCTTTTAATTCTTTTCTGTGGAAAGCATAAGGAATTTGGGAAACACTCCTTTAAATACAAGCAGGGAAGGGAGTAGTTGAAGATCTCAAATGTTTTCAAAATATTTAGTGCCTACCTACTCTCCCTAGTGCTGAACGTGCTCAGCAACATAAAGACCTGGGCTTGCAATACCATCAGTTCTGTTGGTGCTCAATGTCTTCCTAGGCAAAGCTACATGTACAGCTGCTCATGGAAGGCAAAGTCATTTCACAGGTGCTTGCAGAAGTGAGTCACAGCTTGCACGTGTTGCAAATCTTGAGAAATACAAGTAAATCACATTTTCCTGATGTAGGGCTTTACAGGGCAGAGCTTCCATGAGGTACCCAAGACCAATGAAGAAGACAGAGTTAATATGACAATGAGGAAGCTTCCAGTGAGCCCAGTCCTGCAGTTTGTCTCCCTGTCTACACCCTTGAAGGATAACTTTACTCAGGGTTAGTGCATTTTAAATTCATTCCTGTCTTCAAGGTGGGAAGCATAGTTTATCCTTTGTTATTAATGAACTAAAAAAATCCCAACATAAAAAAATGGGTAAGCACTAGAGAAAGAGGTCCATCATGATTTCCTGCAGTAACAAAAGCTGAATGGGCTCAAAATTGTGGGAAAATTCAAGACTGTTTCATTTTCTGAGATCTGTGTGCTGTAATTTTGCTGGCTGAGCTATATGGAAGGAGGATTTGATAAATTTGTTGTTACAGAGATTTGTTGTCCTCCATTTTCTCTATTTTGGGCTGGGAGTTGCCTCCCAATTTGGAGCAGACTATGAGCTTCAGAGCAAGATTACTGAGTGAACCTGGAACCTTTAGAAAGGGAACTTTCTCATAAGGGGGGATAGAGTCATCCAGACCAGGCATTCACATAGTGCGTAGCATTGTTATAAAGAGCCAGTTTTTCCATGGATAGCTTTTAGAATTAGGAGTAGCTCTCATTCCATACATGGTGCATTTGTAGTTTCCAATTGTTCATTTATGCTTTAGCTATTTTGTGAGATTAGATGTCACCTCTCTTTTGATAAGAATCCTTAATAAATTGCATCCTTTGGTACTGCAGGATTGAATACCGTGACTGTGAATAACTTGTATGATAATTATTCCTATTCTTATGCCTGGAGCTTTCATTAAAGCATAATAAAAATGTTTTCATTTAAAAAAAATCTCCAAAGAAAGATAACAAAAACTGGATACTCAATGGGAAGACTTTATGACATAATTTTCAAAGAAATTATGTTTACCCAAATGTTTTCACTGCATATTTTTTACAGATATGTGACATGAATAGTGATTTATGATTGCATTTTAATATAGAAAAGCAACTGATTTGGGAGATTATGCTAAATAGCAATTTACATATTTCTACTATGAGGCAGCAAAAAATAATGATGTGGCTTTCAAACTGTTACGGAATTGAAATCGCAACATCGTCAAGTTTTTGTTTTCTTTTTGACTACCAGATTAAATTATAATTAAATAGTACCTGATTAATACTCATCACCTGTGTATTGTTTCTGACGCACTGCCCTTCAATGGATATAAAGAGTTGTATATCCTTTGTAGCATTTCCCAACACACACAGCTGAAGGTTTCTGCTCTAAGTCAACTGTGAAAAATCTGAAAACTTTTCCTTTTGTGATCACTGCTGATCATCTCTGCTCTCATCTTATTACACACTCAAAAATTCTTGCATTCTGTAACAGCAAGATACCAGGCTCTCCACCATACTGGTACTTGGATGCACACCACCTTGGGAGCAGCATAATCCCAAATTCTGTGTGCAGGTCCTATGCTGTTTGTTTCTACACAAAAACAAAACATCCAGAGCACTGAGTAAAAACCTTGTAACCTACCTGATCTCCAAATTCCAAAAGCCAAATGATTCAAATGCTCTTCCCAGCCCTTCTGAATAATGTGGAGAGGGATCCAACTGAAGTTTTTGTGTCTACCAAGCTCTGTAGCAACAATTTCTTTTCTGTTTCTGCTAAAAGCTGCTTAGATTACTATCCTAAAATAAGCAATTCTGATATCTCTCTGTAGGGCACAATCATGGTTTGAACAATCATTGCTATTTTCTGAGACACCACAAAAAAAAAAGATTTGTGTTTGGATTTCCATTTTCCAAATACATCAGGGGTTTCTTTGCTGAAAAGTGTTTCCAGTTTTGTTTTTAACTTATTTTTTATGTAGAAAATAAAAAAATCAGTCAATTCTGAAAAAGATTCCAAAATACTTATTTTTCACATTCTTCATTTATGGTAAATATTAAAAATGTAGATGGTCAGGAAAGGATTTTTACAATATGAATCAATGCAGCTCACAATCTAATGTAATAACTTAGAATGAGAGACATATTTCACTAGCCTAAAATATCCTGAATGTATTCTATAGCTATACTTTAGTTAATGGCAGAGAAAAGATGATTTGCAGTAGGCTACGGTTGCAGAAAGCATTTTCAACTGACCAGTAACTGTAGAATCACAGAATCACAAAATATGCTGAGTTGGAAGGGACCCATCGAGATCATCGAGTCCAACCTCTGGCCGTGCACAGACACCCCAGGAGTCACACCATGTGCCTGAGGGTGTTGTCCAAATGCTTCTTGAACTCTGTCAGGTTGTGACCACTTCTCTGGGGAGCCTGTTCCAGTGCTCAGCCACCCTCTGGGTGAAAAGTCTTTTCCTGATATCCAAAATAAACCTCCCCTGGCTTAGCTTCATGTCATTTCCTCAGGTCCTGTCACTGGAGAATAGATATCAGTACCTGCCCTTCCACTTCCCCTCATAAGGATGCTGAAGACCACAATGAGGTCTCCCCATCTCCTCCAGGCTGAAAAACCAAATTACCTCAGCTGATCCTCATGTGGCTTCCTCTTCTGTCCCTTCACCATCCTCATTCCTCCTTTGCACACTCATTAATAGCTTAATAGCTTTATATTGTGGCACCCAAAACTGCACACAGCACTCGAGATGAGGCTGCCCCAGTGCACAGCAGAGAGACAATCCCCTCCCTTACCCAGCTGGTGATGGTGTGCCTGATGCCCCCCAGGTCAGGGTGGGCCCTCCTGGCTGCCAGGGCACTGCTGAGTTATGTTCAGCTTGCCATCCACCAGGACCCCAGGTCCCTTTCCACAGCATTTGTCTCCAAGCTCTTGCTCCCCACACTATTCACCCAACCAGGGTTACCCCATCCCAAGTGCAGAATCTTTGTTAAACTCCACAGGTTGACTCCCTGCCTTCAAGGGAGTCAACAGCTCCTCCCATTTATTGTTGTAAGTGTTCCTTCAAGTCCTGCATCCACATGGTTAACAAAGCTGTTGAAGAGCACAGAGCTGAGGATGGAGCCCTGCAGAGCCCCACTAGTGACAGGTCACCAGTCTGATGTCACCCTATTCACTGTAACCCTTTGTGCCTGACCTGTGAGCCAGTTGCTCACCCATCACATGGTGTGTATATCCAGCTGAGTGTTGGATATGAAGGATACTGGAATAGACAGTATCAAAAGCTTTTTTTTTTCTGAAAAGATTTCATTAACAGGCTTTCCTAGATCAGCTGGGTGGGTTGCTGCATGATAGAAGGAAATTTGGTTTGACAAGCAAGACTTTCTCCTCATCACTATGCTGGAATGTGACCAATGACCGCATTATCCTCCAGGTGTTTTTCAGTACCTCCCAGAATATTTTTTTCTGTGATTCTACTGGGCACTGAAGGGACACTGACAGGTCTGTAGTTTCCAGGGTCCTCTTCTTGTCCTCCTTGAAAATTGGGACATTTGCCAGCTTTCAGTCAGCTGGGACTTCTCCAGATCACCAAGACAACTCAAAAATCATCCAGAGGGATATTGCAGTGATGTCAGGTAACTCTTTGAGATCCTCAGATAAATCCCATCAGGCCTTATAGAGTAGCCGGGATCCAGCTGGCCGGAGCAGCAGATCCTGCACAAGTTCAGGGTCAGCTGGGAGCTGATCATTCTCACAGTCTCACAGTCATTCTCACCCTCACAGAGGGTCTTTCACCTCTGGGCATTGAGATCCCTTGTATTTTTTGGATGTAGAAATTAACATAAGGCAAATACTATTTGGAAGAAGCACCCTACCCTTGATTTCATCTGGCTTTTGTGTATCTAGCACGCACATTTAGGTCAAGGAAAGCAGTCACATTCTAGGTATGTGCAAGTGTACACACTATTTAGGGGGTTTGTATGCTCTAGCACTGAGCCTAGGACTAACACTAGTTCTTATTTTAAGAGTACTGCTACCTGTTTTAGCTGCATTAATATATTATTCAGAGGACTTCACAACCACATTTCAAAATTTTAAGACAATCTGCTCACGGTTTTTGAAAAGGTGTGTGTATATCTAATTGCACCTTAACCTCCTATTGAAAAATAAATTGCAGTAAGACACCAAAGTATCTTTGTCCTGACTAGTCTTTGTAAATAGCAACCATCTTTGCATTCAAAGCACCCTCTCGCACAACAATTTAAGCCATTTTGATTTAAAATGGTAAATGGGCAGTACAAAACTTGCCTTGTTTGGCAAGCAGAGTTTAAGCTTTGGCTCTGTCAATGCAGTGGATACTGTTCTGGTGGTATCCCATGGCCAGCAGAAGTTGTTCATGGCACCAGACAAAAGCATTTCTGTTTTGCTGTCTTTCCATATCAATATGTTCAACTACCTGATGGGGTGGAGTAATAGAACACAAAAGAATCACCTCAGTGACACTCAGTGACAGAAGAGGCAACAGACATAGATGGAAATACAGGAACTTCCATGGTTTTTTGCTGGGGAATGTTTAAACACTGGAACAAATTGCTCAGAAAGGTTGCAGAGTCTTCATGCTTAGAGATATTCAAAATCCAGATGTACACAATCCTGGACAACCTGCTCTAGCTGACCCTGCACTGAGCAGGGGATTGGGTAGAAGATCTCCAGAGGTTTTTCCTCAACCTTTTGTGATTCTGTGCCCACAGAAATACCAACTTTTCTGAACCATCCCAATTCATCTTTCTCTATCCTGACAGGGCAACTATTTTCTTTACAAGTCAATTATGCCTTTGAGGCATTAGCCTTGACAGGGTGGGTGACATTCAGCTGCTAAACATAGATATCTACAGCCATTAAAGGCACCGTAGGGTATCCAAAACAACTGATTAGGTAACTGAAGGTTATGGCTCTCAGTTTTATAAAAGACTTATAGAGGACTCATGTCCTTCTGGAGTAACAGATGGAGGCCAGGAGGCCATCATACTGCCTAAAACCATTTAATTATATTTTGCAGGACGAATGCAGCTACTTTGTAATGTTCAAGAAATGTCCAAGTCATTTTGACCTGAGCTACATATGAACTAATCATCTAAGCAGGGAAAAGAAATTGCATTGGCCTTCTCCTGCCAATACATTTTAGTCACATGTGTTTTGACTCATCTCATCATCAGACATCTATGGTCACTCTGTCTTATAAATGGCAGAGAAATAAACATTCTCAGGGTGCTATTCATCTATCTTGTTCTAAACATATGGTATAAACATATGATTCATGGGTTACCTACATTCAAGTCCCTGCTCTGATGAGTTCTCATCTGTTAAAACCAGGGAGAACAGATTTCATGACTTATGATGCAATGTTTCCTACATGTCATAGCCACAACTGCCTCACACCTTCCATATTCACCTTCACTATATTACTTTCAGTACTCACCAGAAACATGACACTTGTCCTGTGTGTTCTGCAATTATAATTCTGGAATTATAAATGAGTATATTGAATTGAAAACCTTCTGGTTTCCTTCCTTTCTCAGCAAAAAATCTGAGTAACCAGTTTGAAAGATACTTGGCTGTGAAGAATCTGGTTGACTTAAATTTTAACACAAGTAGACAATTGTTTGTATCACACAGATAGGGTCACTGCCCTCAGCTGGCACACACTGTGCCTGTCTTTCTTTAACATGATCCCTGTGGGAGACTTAGCTCCTGTAAGGGTACATGATCACAGAGGACTAGGAGCTAAATCTGAAGTAATTAAAGGAAAAGTCAATGCCCACAGACTTTACTCATCTAGATTCCAAGGCTAGGTAACCTTGCTTAGGAGAAAAAAATAAAAATAGAAAGAGAAATTAATTCTCAGTCTCACTTCTGAACCCTAGGTGCCATTTGAGTGTGGTCCATTTAAAGTGTCAATCAACCCCCCATGGCTGTTTTACTGTTCAGCAAGGATATTTGGAAGTCTGGAAAATCAACAATACCCAGCTGTTTCTCCAGCAGGCTGGCCATATATTTCAAATGACAGCACTGCATAGGTATGTACATCAGTGTCTAAGAGAACAGATGGCTTTATGTGTGTGGCCACTTTTATGCAACTCCCTCCAATTCAGCTAAAAACCATGTAAGAAGACTGGATGAAGACCTCCTAGCTGTGCTGTTTTCAGAAGGCTCTTCTCAGAGTTTAGCTGCAGTCAATCAGCTCACAGGAGCTGATGTTTGTTTGGTATCAGTTTTGTTTCCGATAAAAAATACAGTGCAAAATCCTGAGCTGAACTAACAGTAAGTGCCAGTGTATCACAGCATGTTTGTCTTAAGAGACACCTTCCAATTCTCTGATCCCTCATTTTATGCTCTTCTTCACAGGAATGCTGATGTGCTGCAGCCCACAGGAGTGAGGCTGTCTTTGTGCTGGGCTTCCTTTCAGGGGATTTGTGAAAGAAATAGGAGAGTGGAATGTTTTCTTCCTTAAATTCGGGAGGCTTCAAGCTCTCAGAGTGACACGCTGCAGATCACACTGAGTGACTCTGTTTCCTACCTCTTACCACCCATCTGCTCATTTCCCTTAAATTCCATTCAGATTTCACCTGTCCCTTAGGGCTGTTCATCTCCCAGTTATTCATTCCCTTTACGGAACATTATAAGTATTTTTTTAAAATCACACTCGTGAATGTTTGTGCTGACAAGGTCTGAGGGGCATTTCTTTCTCTGCCTTTCTCCCTCCATCAGACTGTAGAGGGGAATGCAGCACCTCAGGGTGTGCTCTGCAATACACCTCACTCAAGTGTATGGCTTCACCGGGTGGGAGAAACAAGGCTTTCTCCTTGGTATCACAGAAACAGTGCAGACCTACAGGTGTGAAATAGTTGTGGCAAAAGGTATCCTTTTGTTTATTGAAAGTGCTTGGAAAGGAAATTCTTGCCAGGTGGTGTGGGCAGATGAAGCAAGTCCTGCTCAGCAGTGCACAACCCCAGTGCAGCAGCCAGGGCATGTGGTTCTCTGCCCAGGCTCACAAGCTCTGCTCAAATCCCTTGCCAATGCAATTTTACAGCTTCTACCCTGGTGTTGGCTCACAGCTCTGCATTAAGACAGCAGAGTACTGTGCCACAGAGACCTGCACAGAGGGGCAGCTTTGGTACACCAACCACAGCACTGCTAAGAGATGCAGCAGCACCAATGTTCCAGGTGGGCTGGGAATGACCCACTGACCTGATGAGTCAGGAGCAAGAGCAGTATGAAAACTCTGGCATAATCTTGCTGCCAAGGCTCAGCCCTCAGGACAGTGTGCCAAGTTGCTGCACTTCCCAAGTGGAAGCTGACTTTGTGGCCACTGTGGCAACAGTGACCATCTTTCTCCCTGGTGGTGACCACACCCTAGTGAGAGGTCTTGGAGTAGTTGCCTCACTAAAGAGGCAATTGCTGTAGAGTGAACCCCAGCACAAGACCCCTCATCCTTCCTGTGCCCACCAGTTCCCACCATTCCTGAGAGCTGGCCACAGCTGCTTCTCTACACCACAAACCCTGAGCACAGCTCTCTGCAGGGTGTGCACACACAGGGATGGGGATGACACTGCACCACATTTGACTCTAACCATGGCCTGGCTGTCTGAGCACCCAGTTCTGACCCATCCTTTAGCCCACATTACTCTCCAATGATGCAGTGTGCATTCTTTGGCACTTGCTGTACAAAACAGGTTTCTTATGGGCTATGACAAGTTCTCAGCTTATTGCAGACACTCTGAATTGTATAAACACACAGAAATGCTAAGTATGTGACACAGCACATATACAGTCTCATGCTTTCAGGCCACTGAGATCCAGATGGAACCAGAGCATATGCAGGGCAAATGCAGCCAGACTTCCCTGGCAGGACCTATCCCTGAGAAATGCAGACAAGAGTTGGTCTGTGCCATCAGCCTTGGAATTAGGGTGCACACCTCAGTCTTTTTTTATCAGTGTGGATTTGCCTGATATTTCCCGCTCCTAAGTGTTCTCAGTTTCTGTGTCAAGATCCTGCCTCAGTCCAGGGCAGGGGAAAGGCATGGGTGGGAGCTTTTCCTGCCCATTTCCTTTCTCTGCTATGGACTGAGTTTTCCACATGCTTTTTTTCTCATAGAAGGAATAGGAGCACCTGCTTCAGTTCAGGAGTTCCTGCTTCTTCCAGGAGTTCCTGGAAGACCCTTAGTCCTCTGGAATCCAAGATGTCACCTATCACATGGTAAGCCTAGTCATAGGATCAAACAAAGACAACACTGCAGCTGCAAACACCAATTTACATCACATTCAGCAGAGCTATCACAAAGTGTGCAGAATTTGATATCTAAAAAATGAATTTCAGGCCAGGTAATGAAAAAAGTTTCTTCTCACACATTATGAATATTCACACATGAACACAAATGCACTTGTCATGACCACTCATGCTTATCCCCATTTCCTTGACCAGCAAGCTCTCTGTCTAGCCCAACAGTTCAGACAATCCAGTACTTTACTCCTGCCTCATCTTTTAGTCTGCCTTTTTAGCTCCCATTCCAGTGACTCCAGTTCTCAACACCTCAAGCAGATCTGCCACTGAGTCATAGTCTCTTCACTGCTGTGTGGCAATAACAGGGAGGACAGAGCACTGAGAGCAAAGGGGATCAGTCTTTCTACTTCCCCATCATACATCAAAAGTTTCCTGTCCTTCAGGAACAGCACTACAGCATGAAAACAACCCTGCAGATGTACTATTTGGAGTGGGAAGTCAAGCACCACCACAGTGTAAAAAGCCAAAATGTAGATTGGAGCAGCAGTCACTTGGCCAGGTGTGTGTGGGTGTTGAGACCTGTGCATTGCACCCTGGCCCCAGAAGCACTCTCTGTTCTTTCTCAGAGGGCTCTTTCCTCCCCCAGTGCTCAGCATACACAGTGCTGTTCTAGTAAGTGGCTTTTTATATTGCTTTCTTGTGGTGATTCAGTGTGTGTGGCTCTGTGACACATTTGCTGCATGTTAGTCCAAGCCTGCTCTGAAGATAGCCTTTTTTACTTACCTCCTGAGCTCTTCTGTGGAATTTATCAATGCAGTACTTGTGTGCCTCTTAAATGGTAATTCATTTACTGCCATGGCATGACTGTGAGAGTCAGTTTTCTTTTAATTTTCATTTTGCATGTGGAGAGCTGAAATGCAGTAAGATTCTGGTACAAGTATTCCTCTAATGGGGTGCCCGGTGCTGAGGGTCTGATTTTGCAGAGCCCTCAGCCTTTAAGTGGCAGCTTGTGTGTTCAAGGCACATGTCCCATGGATTTCTGTTGCAGGCAAGTGCTGAGAATTTCTGGAAATTAGACCCCAAAGTCTATAGCTTGACAGGTTGAAAATAAGCAATGTGCAATCTCACCATCTGTGTGAAATTCAGCTTAAGCTACTTGCCAGGCTGACACAGGGGCTCAGGGGGAGAGGGAGAGCAGGATCTGCTTCACAAGGGTTGCACCCAACAGACTGAACCTGGTCTCCATCAGCCATTTGCTTGCCCACCAAGTGTGTGTCCTAGCCCACCTGCTTCCAGTCCTTTATGCCTCCCTCATCTTTCAGTCTGCCTTGTGGCTCCCATCCCAGTGACCCAAGCCTCCAGTATCCCAGATGGGTTCACCATTAAATCCTCCTCTCTCCAATTCTCCTGCCAACAGCAGGGAGGATGAAGCCCCGAGAGCGTAAACTGTCAGTCTTCCAAATCCTGGCTCCATGTCTTGCCATAGATTGGCCTAGTGCAGGGACAATTGTGATCACAAGTAAAAGTTGTAATTACTAAAGCCCTCTACTCCCCAAGGCCTAGGCAGGAGATGCACATTGTGGGCATTGAACCATCAACCCAAGCTGAACAAGTTTATTTATGTAGGGAGGCCAAGCTAAAGCATGAGGCAATCCGTGGGGCCATTAAATGCTAAAATTAAATATGTTTCTACAGGGCATGTGTGAATTGCCCTTTCAAAGGCTTGTAACTCAGCCAGATGTAAGCGGATTTTTCACAGGACAGCAAAAGACATAAGCAGTGTAAAACCATTTGTTTTATTAAGTGTCATGTCTCTAATCTAAACTACTAAACTTTTGGCAAATTTATAGCCAGTTGAAGACATAATTTACAACACAATATTTTAGGCAGCCCGAACAGCATTGCTTCTTCCATTCCCACCTCTAGCCTGTGTTTGTGCACCTATGCACTGGGGATGGTGTGCTGCAAACAGACGAAATGAGACCCACACTGTCAATGCCCCCAGAGAGCAACTGATTGCCTCCTTTCCCAGGGCATCCTCAGCACCAAGCTACCCAACCCTCCTGTCCTTGGTTCAGCTGTGGCTTTGCAACTCACTTGGATTCTTTTATTAGGGGTTCCTGAGGATATTCTGCAACATGTCCCCTGTGGCCTCCATAGGACCTGCTAATGTGCTGGATCCACCAGTTGCTTTTTTCCATTTCTTTCTGATGTACTCAGTGGATTCTGTTAGAAGTTATAAAACTGCTTAACAGCTAACACACTATATTCCTAGAGAATGCATACATTGGATGATATGCATATCCCTGGGATACTTGCTTTACTACCAGTATGTGTCTCATTCATCATCTGTGTATGGGGGAAGCATTTCTGCAGAAGCATTCAGACATTCTCCTTTGTTTGAAATCATTTATAATAAAATAGTGAATGCAAGTCTTGTGTTGTAGGTCTCGTGTATTATAGAGCTATTTTGTCACAGGTTTTCCCTTTTCCCCCAACACAAGTAGAAATGCACCCCAGCTACCAGCAGAGCAACCCAGGTGCCATCCATGGGCAGTGGGAAGTGTTCACACGTTTTCATACTGATTTTTATTCGCTGGTATTTTACAACTTTGCAGTAAATTGGTGCTGACTGTGAACCGGCATAAAACATGACCCATAAAAGCAGAAACATATGGTGCAGGAACATTAAGGTCACACTAAGGATAACAACTAGAAAGGTCTGCCTTGCTCAGCCCAGCTGGGCATATGGAGAAACAAGTCTGAATAAATAAAAACCTTACATAAGTCACCCTCATGAACGACCCCTTTTGGTTCTAAAACTGTTCCAGTCGGCATTAGTGTGGACCAGTTGTAATATCCTTCTTTCTGGAAGCAGGATCCCATTTCTGAGAAACAGCAATTAGTTTCAGCAGTGAGTTCATTTGAATATCAGGGCTTTTGAAAACAGACACATCAGGAAGCAATAATGGCTAAACCCTCATCTGTACTTTAAAATCCTTTCACTCTAATCTGGGACATAAAAATCCACATGCTGAAACTCAACATCATGGGCCAATGGGGAAATGCATTCCAGCAGGTTTTTTCCACTGCCATTTTCAAAATGCATAATATGGGGGGCTTTTGATGAACCACTAGTTGGGACATTGAGTCTTTGGGTGTTAAAGTCCTTTGGAAACAGCCTAAAGTTGTGCCAGAAGAGGTTTAAATTAGATATTAGGAAAAAAATTCTTTACTGAAGGGGTTGTAAACATTGGAACAGGCTTCCCAGGGAAGTGGTGGAAACATCATTCCCTGGAGGCATTTTAAAGATGTGTAGATGTGGTGCTTAGGCACAAGTGGTAGACTTCGGGTTAACATTGGACTTGATGATCCTGAAGTTCTTTTCCAACCTAAATTATTCTACAGTTCTGTGATTCTTTAGGTTTTTATTTTACAGCAGAAAAACGTAATGGTGTCTTAATGCACAGATTGTACATGCTCATAATTAGTGTGCTTGGCTCTACTTTAAAAGTTTTACCCTAACTCTGAACTTATAGAGTCTCTGATAAGCTTGACTCAGTGCTAATCATGCTCTTGCAACCTATGTTATCCTAAGAATAATTTTTACCCCTAAATTTCAACAAAGTTATCATTAATTAAATTTTGATTAAATAAGTTTGATTAAACAACCCAGGTTGTTTAGCCAGAATATATATGTAGTTGTTCGGTAAAATTTTCTTTGCAAAGCAATTTTAAATTGCAGTAGGTTTTCAAACCTGTTTGCACTGGCAGCAGGTTAAAAGCTACTGCTCTTTTGATGCCTGGGAGGGCATTCAGCTCCCAGGGTGTGCTTGGTGCCTGTGCAGCTAAGTGACCCAGATGCAGCTGAAGAAGGGCAGTTCTTGTAAAGAAAAGTGAGTCACAGAGAGGGAACATGCTGCTGCAGCTTACTTGTTGCAGCTGGACCCGAGTGTAAGAAGCAAGGGTGACACTGGAGAATAAAGGAAACTTCAAAGAACAGAGATCTTTCACATCCTCCCCAGCCACTGAATCCATCCCTGCACCTGGGGATGCTCACCCACCGCTTTTAGGTACCCAAATAGCTACAAATGTGAATCTCTTACTGTTGGGAGAATAGGGCTAAAAAAATGTGCCCTACTGGCACAGTGATATGCTGAAAGCAGCCTTCTAAGCTTCACCATCCACCATAACTATTCGTTAAACTGCACACCCAGATAAAACTCCAGCTGTTCCTAAAAACAACACCTCATCAACAAAAACCAGCATGAATGCCTCAGGCAAATGCTGTGCTTTAGTGTGAGCTCCCTGTTGACTGTCAGCCTTTAGTGTGAGGCCCCTTTCTGACCGTCAGAGATCACAGAAGACTTGGCCACAGCTGCAAGGGAGGTGATATTCTTCCCTATACTCCAAATTTTTGCACCATTTACCATCCCTCCAAAATCTCAAAGCTCTTAAGTGACAAGATTCCTGGATGGATGCAGATCCTCCAGAAGAAGGGTCTGTTGCCATTGCTGCTCCCAGGACTGTCTAATGGATGCAGCCAGGCTCTCAGATTAAACTAAGTTTGCTGTATTAATGCTGGTTTTCATGTTTACTGCCTTGCCCATATCAGACTTCACTGAGCTAAAATCTAAATAAACATACATTCTGAATGGATTTTTATTATTGTTGCTTCCACCTCCCCCCCGGTCATTAAGACTCATTATGTGGAGTCATCAGCTGTTTTTCTTTGTATCCCATCTGTTCATACAGTACTTGGGATCCTAGATAATACTGCAGATGGGAGTGCCATTTCCACTACTTTGATTTTGCACCAGTGGGACTTCATGTGGCCACTGGTGGAAAAATTGCGATGGTTTGGATTAAAGATTTTCCGTATTATAGACACCTGTCAAATATCAAAATTTTCAAGATCATGTCACTGATTAGAGTTAGTGGCAGTCTTTCTCCAATACGATTTTCAATCCTTTCCCCATCTACAACATCTCCATTCTCTGAAGTCAACAAGGACTCTTCCTTGAGAACAAATCTTGTGCAAGTTCAAGTCACAGGGAAAACCACTCCTGTCTGTGACTGGGAAGAAAATAATGTTCTGGTTCCATTGCTGTTAAATGGAGCAGAAATTGGAATCTAATGAGACTTTGCTATGCAAGTTTAATCTCCTGTAACCCCTTCACATTAGTCTTTCACTCTGGTATCAGTTAGATTGTTGTACTGGCATGCTGTTTCTGGCTTCTGATGACTAGCAAACCAACTCTGATTTGCAGCCAAGGTATTCCTTGATCAACTCATACCCATTTGATCTCATGCCTAATGCCTAAATTGTCCTTTTTCTCAAATACTTGTTCTCTCTCCCCAGATTTTATTCCCTTCAAATCCATTTCAACCTTCACTTTCTTGAAGCTAAACAAACTTCTAGAGCATCTTGCTGGAAAAACATGATCTCTACTTTCCTCATCCTCCCTGCCAGGTGAACTTGTTTCAATTTACATGCACCTGCCATGGTGACAGGAGTCAAAGCACTGCTGTCAGTCCTAAAGCTAACCTACAGGCAGCTTCAGCTTCAGCCCCTCTCACTGCTGCTTGGTGCCTCATTTTTCCTGGTCTGCATTTGGAGATTTATTTTAGTTCTCAGTTTGGTCTCAGGAACATCTTGAAAATGGCCTCCTCCTCCCCCTCTGCATTCATTTGCTAATATGAATGGTTAGGTTAGGTGACTACAGCAATATTTTTGTCAGTTATTCTCTGATTCCATTTTCTGCCCCTTTTCTACCAGATCTATAATTCATATCTTGATTTCTCAGCCTCTCAGCTACTAAAATTGTGAGACACTATTTTTGGAGTAGGTGCCAAGAGTGAGCTTCCCTCCATGTGTAGAGGATTTCACAGGGACACTTCTCTGTGGTCACAGTGCAAGACTCTCAGCTGTTATAGCAGCCCTGAGCTCAAAGATTCCAGATGCTTTAACACTCTGCTGGTCCAGTGGCAGCTTTAGCAAGGATGGGCTTGTGTGGCTTTACAGCAGGTGGCCACAGAGCCAGCAGGGGCTGCAGCTCTGCACCTTGTCACGCAGCAGGACAGTGCCACAGGGGAAACAACCACTGAAATTTCTGGGTAAATCCAAGTCTCATAAGCACTGCCCTCCCCTGCAGCTGGTTACTGGGCAGGTAAACCTGCAGTGATATCTGGGAAGTCAGGGAGGAAAGGTCCCATACTTATTCAGGCTTTTCAGCCTTAAATTGCAGGAACACAAGAAGACTCAGTCTTTGCATATATGCGCCTTTCAAAATATGACTACTAAAGAAAAAGTCAGTGACCTTGACCTTTATTTTTTGTTAAACCAATTATTTAATCAGAGAAACACAAAATGAACACGTTATCTAAGTGTATGCCATGAAAGGAAGAGCAGAAGAGAGATTTTCAATAAAACTAGAAATTGTTTTAAGAAGGGAAAGAAATGATAGAACAATTGTGAGGGAGTTATATTTAAGATGAAGAATAATGTTAGAAGATCACCTATGCCTAGTGCAAACCCCTCTGGAGTATCCAGGAATCTCAGTCATCACCTGACTTTCTCATTGTGTTAGAAATATATGAAGCTTAAGAGGCAAGGAGGGGAGATATATAAAGACAGGTAATGCTGATAGGAGTCTGGAGACTAAGATGCCTTAGATATAAGTCTGGTCAAAAAAATCTAATAAAGCACACAATCGTGCTTTCTAAACATAGGTTTTTACCTGTGCTTGGGCCAAACCATAATTTCAGAAAAAGAATCAAAGCAAATACTCGTAGGAGAAAATCTGTTGAAGCTGTGAACTTTTCACCTTTAACAGCAAGTAATGACCACGGGGTGCAAGATCAGATGGTTGACTTAACCACCAAGTAACGAAATTAGACTAAAAGTTAGATCTAGTCTGCCCAGAGGCAACATGACAAATTAGATTCATCCACTCCCCGTATTTGTATTAGTGCACTTTTTTGTTAGTGAACAGATTATAAAAGAAGGCTTTGCCTCCAGGCAGGGTTTTCTGGCATTGAACTAATTTTCAAGCTGAGATTCTCCCCTGAGGGCACAATAAGACCCGCCCTTCTTTGCAGCCCAGTATCAGATCCTCAGCAAAGATTTACCTGTGAATAGCTCTCAACATATCTGGAGCTTTAAAAAGGTGCAGATTTCTTTCTATAAAACAACATAAATCAAGATATATTTTATTAACAATGAAATATTTAGTATTTTTCTAAAATGATTCAGTGTGTTTCACTGACAATATTTAAAAATAAATTGGTTTAAACTCAGCTCTCTGGGGCAGGCTTTGTAAACTCATGCTGGCTCCCAGCCTTGGCTGGTGGTCAGCAGTGAGAACTGCTGACAATGCCGGTGGCCACCCCTCTTCATGACAAGGCTGCAGCTCACAGCCTGAAAGTCTTGTGGCCCTGTGAGCGCTTGAAGTCAGTCATAAGTGTTAGTGTTTCCAGCATGAGGCCTTGCTTTGCAGACACGGCTGCGTGACATCCCTCTGACCTGGAAGGGAGCTGTGAATAGAGAATGCATTTCTTTTTCCTCTGAAGATGAAAGACTTTCAAAATTAATTGCATGACATTATGGCTTGTCTGTGTTGTCAGCTTTGATTTTGCTGTGACAAAATGATGGCCGCTCCCTGTCACAGAGAGTGACGCTGTGCCTGTGAGCACTGCACTCATCAAGTGGCAGCAGCGGGGAAAGCACCACTGTGATCTGCATGGAAAGCAGTTCCGTGGAGTGGGATGCCAAGGGTGAGGCAAGTGCAGATGTTACACTCACACAGGGGAGCCTACACAGCCATCGCTCACTGCAGCTGGTGTTGGCTCAGCCATACCACCCACAGCTCTGTGCCAGGTATCCAACTTCCTGACCCCATCCCTGCAATCACTCCAAACTACTGAGGGGAATACTCTCTCCAGAGGTGTCATTTGGAGCATTCAGAGCAGAATGCACAATCACTAGAACTAAAATCAGAACCTTTAACAGAGCAGCTCTGCGACTGCCTTTGCAGGGCTTTGCAGAGCAAGTGGGAGGAGAAGCAGAGGGAGAAGACCGACTCCTTTTCCCTTTAGAGGGCAGTGGTGTTCATTGGACAAAAGCTGCTTTTTCAAGGAGGTTAATCCCTCATCGATAACAAGGGGGTCAGCAGCAAGGAACAGGGGCCAGTGCTGAAATGGTGCCGCTGGATGCCCTGCACCACACAGGACAGCATCTCACCCTGATGTGCTTTCTGTAATGCTCTGTGCAGGGGCTCATTAATTTCCCCTCATTTTCATGCACAGTAATCAGACAAGTAATTACGGTTCCACAGAGAGGCTTCCTTTCTCCCACCACACCATGAGCACAGCCCGGAGTGAATTGCTCCTTACCATCAACGTTTGCCAAATTGCAGCCTCTCCTGGAGCCAGATGAGCCCTTCCTGTGAGATTTATGCCGAACCTGTTCAGAGAGCCAAATAAGGGCTGATTTTGCAGGCAGTACTAACCTTTTCATGGGTTTGGGCGAGGCCTCCCGCTCCAGGTTGGAGGACGCGTGCTTGACGTGCATGGCGTTGTAGGAGGTGTGGGTGTACTCGTTCTCGTCGCTGTAGTCGGGCCCCAGCAACGTTCGAGCCCACGTCCCCATGTCATAGGGAGGCAGAGTCCCCCCGAATTCAGAGGGCAGGCATTCAGGGTGTATTAGCTGGTGAAGGCTGTTCAGGTTGTTACCATGAAGAAAGATCTTTAACAAATGGAAAAGAAAGTTCAAAGTCATCCTCGACTCCTCACTTCATTAAGTACAATAACAGCAGCATTAATGAGGTGTGGAGTGTCATTAGTTGACACTGCAATTTCTGGCGGGAATTTCAAAAGCTTTCAGGGCTGACTCAGTTGGCAGAAGAGCGGGCATAAACTTTGGGGTGGGCAGCTGAAGAATTAGACTGGCACTACTAACACTTCTGAAAACTCCAACTTGCTTGCTTTCGGCACATAACAATTTCAGTTTTTTAAGTACCAGATCAGGAGAAGCAGAAGTCAGGAATTATGACTGATTATTGTTATTGTAAGAGGATTGATGCTTACATGAAGAGCAGTGAGAAGAAAAGGGTGACAGTGGAGCTCACTGAAAGCAGTCATGAAGAGTAGGACTTCAGAATCTGAGAGGGCCACCAACCCTGCGCCCCTAGACAGACATTTTCAGGGGTGTATCAGCCTGTGTCACCAGTTGGTGCTGCTTCAGCAACACTTGTTTCTCTAATCCCTCTTTGCTTTCAGGTGGGTCCCACCCTTGTGCTGCCTAGTCAGACCCAGCTCAGAGTGGGCTCTGGGGTCTCCTGAGGGATTATTCAGCTGTTGTTTGCCAGACTGCAGAGAAGAAATGGCTAGGATAACTGCAGAACCACCAATTCACTTGGGTTTCAGTGGAGAAGGTCTGCCTCTTCTGCAGCGTGAGCAAACAGCCTTCAGGCATTGGTATTTTTTGTGGAAGCAAGTGAGTTACCATCATGTGAAAAGTCGCCCTGCTGTAGGAATGAAATAGGAATTTTTACTCCCACAAAAAGAGTTGAGCTGAAGTTTCCCTCGCTTACAAGTAACTTCAGCCAGACCTGATAATCCCTCCACATTGCCAATTCTCTGTATCCCTGAGCAGGTCCCAGTAGAATGTATCCATGCCTTGTTAGTGATAACAGATTTCTGGTCCCTGACTGAGTTACTGATTCAATCCATTCCAAACTCTAATTTTTAATAACAGCAGCGATTCTCTTATACCATATGGAAAACACAGAGAGAAAAACTAGAAAAGAAAACAGGCAGCTACTTGGAAAATCCAGGTCTGCAGGTTCCTCTCCACCCCCACCCCCATCTAATTACCCTTTTCCTTGTCTTGTCTTTGAGGAACGGTTTGATTAGCGTGTACAGGGCATGGATGTACCAGGGCTGATTGACAAAATGGACTCCTCCAAAACGTGCAGGAAAGCTGTCCTATAGAAAGAAAGAAAGAAAGGCAGTTAAGAGATGCAGTGCTTTACTCCGGCAGTCGATAGGATGAAAGTCGGAGGGAAAATCTGCCTCTTTTCATCTGCAAACGCGCACTGGGCTTGCTGGGAGGGGGCAGGAGGGAAATGGAAAAACAAAACAGACGCCTGTAAGCGTTTGTATCAGTTTCCTCTGTGGACAGAGGCAGTCCCTTCGCCCCTCCACACACTGACACATCAATTGCCGATGAGATGTTGAGGATTTAAAGTCGGGTCTCCAGCCCCTTCTCATGAACATTTTTTTAACTCCGTCAGGGCATCTGACTCGGCCGGCCTGGGAAGTGAGAGGGGGTTGATGAGCACCGCTCCCTCGAGGGGAAGCTTTCTAATTTCTCATTGTGCAGCGCAAGGCAAGCCCCCGGTTCCCACGCACATCGCTGCTCAGAGCTCACCTTTTCACCCTTCGGCCTCCCTGCCTCCCCCTGCTAAAATCATCATTACAATGGCTGACCTTTCGGGGTGAGCAAGCAGCATATTAGAGGGAGGGAGGATGGGTGGGAAACGCTGATAAGTGAAGGTGTGGGGACAGCGCACCATGACAGCACCATGGAAACTGCCGGAGCCGCGCTCGCTGCCGCTGCCGGGCTCCGCACAAACACCGCGGGCATTAACATGCAGGGAGCGTCCCGCTGCCGAGGTGTTGGCTACGGCATCCCGCCCTGCTCCGCCAGCCCGCCACGCCCCACAGAAGCGTGTCTTTAAAGGTTATTGTACCTTGTGAAGGGTGTTTTGTACCTACGATCTTATCTAACCAACGTCGGTCAAGGAAGAGCCTAGGATTTTTTTTTTTTTTTTTCTTTTTTCGCGTGGCATAAGTAATGGGACGACCGCTGCTCCTGTGTGCAAATACGCTTCCAAGGGGAGGAGAGGAGCCTGTCTCTCCGCTGTGAAGGGGGATTCTGATGAAGCCGTCCTCATCCTGTGTGTGCTCCTAACCCCTACAGCTCAGCGTGAAAAGCAGAGTATAATCAGGTCTCTTCCTTCAGGGCTTTGGCTCTGAGACCCAGGCAGGTTCCTTCCCCCCACAATTAGCACAGGGTGTCCTGGGGCTTTCTCTCGCCTTTCTCCCGAGCATCAGAGATTGAGCACAGCTGGTGAGAATATGAGGTGGATTTGTGAGATGAAATGAAAAAATCCCCTTATACACCTGCTCTGCAGAGCTTCTGTGCTGCTTCAAGGTCAATTTTCCCCCCAGATTTAGCGATATGTATGCATACATCACCTCCTGCAACCCAGGGCAGGTCATCAGGACTCTCCATACTCTTTAGCCATGGATTGCCCTGGCAGTCATCTAAAACCATACTAGAGTAATGTTTGTGAGCAGCCACAGGCATTAAGTGATATCTTTTTCTTTTGCTATACAGTGCAGGTCAGCTGACCTGAAATCATTACAGATCTGCATATTTGGTATACTGTGAAGGACTCTTGGGTAATCAGGCCAGCACACAAGAGGACAAGCAGTGTAACATTGCAAGTGATCCCATTTTAAATTCCAGTAAATGATGAATTGAGCTTTTGAGAACCCACCTGCTCTGGGGTCCTTAGCCCAAGAAAGATGTGAACCTGCTAGAATGAGTCCAGAGGAGGGCCAAAAAGATGATCAGAGGAATAGAGCACCTTTCCTACAAAAACAGGCTGAGAGAGGTGGGGTTGTTCAGCCTGGGGAAGGGAAGGCTCCAGGGAGACATCATTGCAGCCTTCCAGTACCTTAAGGAGGGTTATAAAAAGGAGGGAAGAGGGCCTTCTTATCTGGGCAGATAGTGACATGACAAGGTTTTAAACTGAAAGAAGGCTGTTTTAGATTAGATGTTAGGAAGAAATTCTTTTCTTAGAGGGTGCTGAGGTACTGGAACAGAGAAGTTGTGGATGTCCCATCCCTGAAAGTGGTCAAGGCCAGGTTTAATGGGGTCCTGAGCAACCTGATTTAGTGAATGGCATCCCTGCCCATGGCAGAGGGATTGGAACTAGATGGCTTTTAAGGTCCTTTCTAACCCTAACCATTCTATGATTCTGTTCAGTGATTCTATGATTCTATAATTCTCTTTACAGAGGGCATATGTCCTGTTGGGGTGCTAATTTTCAATAAAGAAGAGTGTATTTTCACTGCTTTTCATGAGAGTTTAGGATGCAGATCTGACTGAGATAAAGTACTGTAGTAGTGCATGTTGCCGTGACTTCAACTGACTGCTGAGAAATTGCTCCGAAGAGTCTGAGCCCACTTACAAAAACACATGGACTGACAGAAGCGTGAAGCCCAAAGTAATTTTCTACCATGTGATAGCCTAAAATTGTGTTTTATAGCAGATCAGAGCCATAAAATGCCCATCTCATTCAAAATTCAGAAGTTCAGGTGCCCTCCTTAACATGGGAATGAAGATTTTAAGATTTGGAGCTTTTCACAGATTATTCTAAAAAAACAAACAAAAAACCCCAAGCAAGCAAACAAACAAAACCAAAAAAAACCAACAACAACAACAAAAACCCCTAAGACAAATGGGAATGTTTTATATTTGCCTTTATTTATTTATTTATTTATTTATGATTAATTCCGTATTTGTCAAGCTGACTGTCATCACACAAGTTGCATCTATAAGGAAGAAGTTTTGGACACCTTTGTTCTTGGGAGTAAATTGTCACAGCTGTTCCCAGGCTGTACTGTAGCAGCTAATGTGAGTGTAGAAAATCCAATCTGAGTCTGAAGCACAGGACAGTAAAGAAATGAAAGATTGGAAGCAGGGGAATAACTTTAAGACACAGAGGTTTACAATGACCTGAAAAAAAAAATTGTTTTGCCTTCTTGCTGGAATACACAAATTATATTAATCATAATTTTTAGTGAGAAACATCAGTCAGTCTTCATTTTCAAGGGGGAACATGTATTTTTTAGAACATGTTGACCAGCTTTAACAATACCCAGAAAGGCCCAAATACTGAGAATTACAGCAACCAGCCCAGAGGTTTAAGCTGGCAGTCTGCCTCTAGATTGTTGAGTCTATAAACTAGATTCTATCTCACACATCTGTGTTATAGGAAAGCCCTTAATATAACAATTTTATTTGAAGGCAATTGCTTTCTTTTAATTTTGAAGGTACACCCAAAAGTGCATAAAGACCCTTGCAAAGGAAACATGACAGTCAGAAAAAAAACCAACAACCAAAGAACATTTTTTTGTGTGTGTAACTTTCTGCTAAATTTTGTTCCTTGCCCTATTAAGCACATTAAGTTCAATGTGACCTTCATCCCTCAGTCCACCTGCATTTGTAAGGCTGTCAATTAGAACAAGGACAAAGACTTTTTAAAAAAAAAAACCAAAAACCAAAGAAATTTGTTACGGGAATCATCCAGACACTCTTTGGAACTGCAACATACTAATTTTGTAGAAGTCCCTAATTAGAGCAGAGCTGTGTTAGAAAGAAAAGCTCCTGTCTGGAGGTCTGCCTTGTGCAGCTCCAGGAAGATGTATAAGACATTTCCCACACCCCACTAAGTGTCTCTGCTGCTTTCCCTGGGGCAAGGTGAAAGTAGCTGAAATTGATTTTCTGCTGGAGAGCTTTTGCTTTTAGGAATTCTCTCTTGATTTCTCATGTCTTGTGATTCCTTGGGAAGGTGTATTTTATAATGAGGTACATTTTTTAGAGTCTACTGTGAAATGGACTCTGGGATCATGGAGCCTTTTCTTAACCTGATTCCTTGTCAAAAACACTGAATCCTGAGAATATACTTGGGTTTTATTTCAATGCTAGGAATGAAATGTATTACACATAATCAGTCATTATTTTTGGGTACTACTGTCTTCTCCTCTGAAAATAAGACATACTAGCACATTGCTCAGCAATGAAATTGCAGAGTAAATAAACACATCCAATCCAGTTCTAATCAAGATGACCTGCTTCTTAGCAATAGCAGGGAATCACAGAATGGACCAGGCTGGAAGGGACCACAATCATCAGGTCCAAGCTCCCTGCTCAAGCAGGGTCATCCCATAGCACATAGCACAGGACTGTGTCCAGAGAATTCTTGAGTATCTCCAGTGAGGGAGACTCCACAGCCTCTGGGTAATCTGTTCCAGTGCTCACACTGGAGCACAGTAAAGAAGTTCTTCCTCGTGTTTAGGTGGAACTTCTCATGCATCAGTTTTTACCCATTCCCTCTTGTCCTACTGAACTTGCTGAGGAGGTTTCTGCTCCTTCATTCAAATCATTGATGAATAAATTAAACTGAACCTTGTGAGACACCACAAGTGACAGGACTCCAGCTTGACCCTGTGATACTAATTATGGCCCTTTGGGATCTGCCTTTAAGACAGTTCTCAATCCACCTCACTGTACACTCATCCAATTTACACTTCAGTGAAAGAACTCCAGGTATCTTCTTCAACAGCTGGTTCCCTCCACAGTCAGACCAGGCCTTATTCACTGGGATTTAAATTGATAAGAAATGTATCTAACAATGCTGCAGTGGCACCGTCCCAGAGCAGTACAGGCAAACTGAGAGAGAGAGAAAATCGTCCAAACATAGACTTTGAGTTAATTTAATGAAACTGAGGCCATTGATGGGCCTATTCTTTTGCCTCATTTGTCTCTGTTTTGCCTTATATATTTGTTTCTTTGCTCTTTTCAGTTATTCTCCTCTTTATCATGCCTAAAGAGAAGGTAATGAACACAGCTGCCTCAGACCCCCCAAATCCATGCAGGCTTCAATACATCTTTCATTTCAGATAAAAGAAGTGTCTCCAAGCTTGCAGGTCAGAGCAAAATGTGATGTGGATCATTGTTTCCTGTCTCTGCTCAGACCTCCTGTGAAAAAAAATTTTTGAACTGAGCCTGGAACTGAAAACCTTTGGTATATAATATTCCATAAAATAGCTCAGGAGGGGTGCTTGGGAGCTGTGAGGTTGATTAGAGACAATTGTTCTTTCTTTCTTTCTGTTCTTGCCATGACAAGATCTATTTCTTTTGGCGTGAGTATGCATCAGGAACCTTTTACTATGGTGTTGCTTGGAACTGCCTGAAAGCTAAAAATCAACATGATTTCCCAGCATCTCCTCACACCAAAGTGTGTCAAGAACACAAAGCAATCTTTGGAACATGAAAAATAGGAATGTATCCAACCTGATGCTCAAGGTCATTCCTTTCAAACTACATGAACTGACATCATAGACCAAAGACCTGAGCTCAAAATCCATATTACAGCATAATTCTAGGTTACAAAACACTTGAATTTTGAGAAATAAGCATTTTTTAAATGCTTTCATAAGCTTTACCCTTTCTAATCAGAAAACCAACACACACACCAATGAAATTCTATCTCAACCATACTTGCCAGTTTACTGCAAAGCCAAATATAATTCCCCTTGAAAGAACATAATTGCCCCCAGATTCAGGAAGATATCAGTCATAAACAAAACTGTTTAAGGCAGAAGTCATGTAAACTGAGGGTAAAAACAGCATCTTCATGCCTGTGCACTTACATAATCAGTCCCTGAGGTGGATTAAAGCTCCCAGAAATCATATTAATAGTTCAGGAAGATTTTATTAATAGTTCAGTGATAGTTTCTCCATGGAGAATTTCCATGAGTGTGTGATTTTAATGGATTGGCACAATAAAGGAAGGAGGATTTTTGCTTTTCAGCTCTTCAGCTTCAGATTCAAATTTAGCCTGTGAAAGAGTGACAGCACTTGAAAGTTGTTGTTCCCTGATTTTACAGCTTTGTCAGATATTGGATAGGCTGTGTCCATCAACAACCTGCTCCTGAGCATGTTTGAATGAATTCCATGAAACGCCCCAGGTATGGATAGAGTGGGCTGTGAAAAAGGGCATGCTAGGCAAGAAGGAAAAGTGTCCTCCCATCGCTACAGCTTCAGCTTCTAATTTTAATGCAGCTCCTAAGAGATGGATGCTTAGTTTGGCAGGAGGCAGTGGGAGGCAGGACCAGGGCCATGAGGACACTGGGACTGGGCTGCTCCTGCACCCCTACATGTGTTCCCTATGGCTGCAGGAGCTGGGGCTGCTCTCCCTCACCTTCTGCAGTGCCTGCACAGATCCCAGGCACGTCTCCAGTCTCCACCCCAACAAGTTGCTTGCCTTTCTGTTATCTCTTTTTGCTCCCCTGTGTTTTTGAAGAGATGGGAATGCAAAATTAATGTTGCCGGTGGCAATAATTGCAAATCGTTTGCTTCTACCTTGGCATGCCCTCAGAGTACGCAGGGCTTGAAAATATCTGCAGAGTAGGGGAAAACCAGTTAAAAAAAAGACATTAGTGCTAGCAGTATGGCAATCCTGACCTGCTTGAATATGACTATAAAAAGAATTCTTGCAATTATGAAGAATTCATTGATTTTGGGTAAGCTGTGACTGTAACTGCTCACACCAAAATGTTCTCTTTACTTTGAAGCACATAATAGCAAAGGATTGGAGCACAATCACGTGAAGTTGTGAGTTCTTGGTTTATTTTTACATCTCATGCCCACATATGTAGATGAGGATGCTCTGAAGTACTTCTGTCAGAAAAGCAGAACTGAAAAATGAACATTGGGATACATTCTCCTAGACATTTTTCATTATGTTTGTTATCTCTCCTGCTACACTCAGTAACTTTTAAAATTCAGTCATTTGCAGTGGGTTTCTCCCAGTCAGTATTGCACACTAGTGAGGTCCTACAGAGCATCTGTTCATGGGTGTTGGCAGATGGCACCAATAAATCAGGTTATAGAACACAGATTTGCTCAGTAAACTTTGATTTGTCCTGATAGAATCATGCTGTCATATCATCTGGTATAACAAAATAAGTTCTAACCTTGGGGCAAAAGGGGGATTTCTTCACTACCTTTTTGCAAGAAACCCTTTACTAAACCAGCTTAGAATAATTAGGAACAGAAAATTTCCCAGAAGCAGTAACTCTGTTGCATTGACACCATGTCCTGGTGCTATGATTTTTGCTTGCCATTTACCCCTTTTTTACACACTAAAGGTAGAGAGTAAGGCTCCCTCCAGAAACAAAAAAACAAACAAACAACAAAAAAAAAGATGAATAAATTATATTGATAGAGAAACAGCAGGTTCATTCAGGGGGTTGGTTGAGGAGGTTCACAGGGAAGAGAGGAATTCAAAATGTCATTAAAAAGAAAAACTGAGAGCACTGAGACACTGATTTGGAAGTAGCCCATGCATGTGTGCCACTGGAGTGCTGCAGTTTGCTCTAGATTAGGTCATACTAGGTAAGGCCAAAGCAGGAGGCTTCTGGTGGAGCAAGAAGAGTGACAGTCACCCACTAAGCTAAGGAAGGGTAGTTTGGGTCACAGGCAGCACAGGAAGGGACATGAATTAGCTGGAGGATATTTTTCAGAGTTAGTTTAGGAACTTGGTATGATCTTTGCAGCCAGTTCCAGCAAACCAGGCCACATTGTCTCCTGTGTTCTGATTTTTGGTGTAAACTGTAGCTCAGAAACCTGTTTATATTCAGCTTTCCTTACGCAGGGTGACTGCAAGCTGAGCTCCTTCTATTCCTGTATCTCACTGAATGTGAATGTCTGAAATTAGTTGTGGGGGAAGGAAAAAGAAGCAGGAAGATCATCAAAGCTGAAAGCAGTTTTGGGCTTAATTAGAAATGGCAAAAACGTGCTGGGCAATGAGCAAGCCTGGCCTGGAGGCCTGGTGGATGAGCAGAGGTGCTGCTGGCTGCAGTGTGTGACCACAGGTCAGCAGGGATGTGTCACACTCCCTGCCACAGTCCCTGCCACACTCCTGCCACACTCCCTGCCACATTCCCTGCCACACTCCCTGCCACAGCCAGCCCTCAGCTGAGTGGGACCCCTGAGCTTTGGTTGCTCATTCAAAATCGTCATCACGATAAAGTCCCTGTGCAAGCTTTAGGTTACTGAGAGGAGTGACCTCCCTCCAATCCTTTCTCCCTGACACCAGGAGATAAAAGTGGTGTGTTTTATCTCCACTTGAGTTGTTGGTGGGTGTTTGTGGGTGTGAGTTGCTCTCAGTTTTGGGGGTGTGGTAAATAGGTTTCTTTTCTAGCCAGATTTTAATGCAGGGCATTCTGAAGTAAAATGTCCACCAGCAGAATGAACACCTCCACCAAAGAAAGTAACAGTCAGCACTAAGACAGCTTTAACAAAGGAGCATCCTAATACCATAGCACCTGTAAAAGAAACTACCCAGGGGCACTGGGGTTGAAAGTTTGGCCAAAAAAATACTCTATTTTTAATGTATACTTTTTGAAAAAGAATGGAGAGAATAGGGATTTTTTTTAAAAGTAATTTTTTAGAGTTAAGTTTTAAACAAAATAAATTGGTACCATTAACCACTGCAGTAAAGAACACTGCTGTTTTCTTTATCTGATCTTATTTGATTTCTAGCTATTTCTATTGCCATAGACAGACCTTGCACTGATCCTGAAGGACAGTAGATCTGCAGGACACTGTGACTGAAAGCACAGGGAGTAAAGGAGTTAGGGCAAAGAAGATGGCACTGAGGCAAATCCAGTAGCCTTTAAAAAGCTGTTGAAAGGAATGAGTTGAGTGTGTGCAAAGTCAGTCATGAAAAGCATAACATACAGCACTTTATTTCTTGTCCAGTACTGAGATTTTAAACAAAAAGCCCTGTACAGATACTGTCTCTTTAGATATGCATTGTTATGCTCAGATTCTCTATATTGTCTATGTAAAATATTTATTCTATATTTTTTCACATTGCCACTTGCATCTATATCTATATCTATATCTATATCTATATCTATATCTATATCTATATCTATATCTATATCTATATCTATATCTATCTATCTATATATATCTATATACACACATATACATGTATACACACACACATATATGTATATACACTTGCTCTCTGCTGAAATAGCTGTGTCTGACCAAAGGGCAATGAAGGCCAAACTGCCACGGTGAGGACAAATGCCCACAGCATTAGTTAAAGTCATCCAAAGAAAAGCAATTAAAAAGGTCTTGTGGCACTTGCATTGCTCTTCTCAGGAGACCTATTGACTTTGCAGTGAAGCTTTTCATCTTCGCCCATGGTAGCACCAAGGTATTAAACAGAATTCCTAAAGTTGCATTACACTTGGGTTGTGATTGAAAGCTGATGATGGAGAAAAGGAGATTTTGTTATTTATAGTGCTAGGCAACCTATTTAGTGCTGAACAGAAGTCTGAGCTAGCCTGGCTTGAACAATGTGTGGAATCATCTTAAAAGCAGCATGGAAAAGAGATTATAAATTATCACTGTGATGAGATTTTAACCTAGCATGGTCAGAAGAAAATAATTAAGTATTTTTTAATTGGAAATTGTTGACTGACTAAAACAAAGTATTTGATGTAAATTACTCCTTTTCCAGTAAATATCTTTGCATCTAGCAGTAAATTAAAGTAATCCTTTGTGTTGACTTCTCCGTACAAGTCCTTGTAGGTATCACAGACTCTTAGCACTCATTTTCTCAGAGCTATCTATTAAACAAGAGCTAGATTCCTGTCTTATTACCCTAAGAATTTTGTATTTTACTCTAATTTGTTTGAGATGGATACCTCATTTTAAAAGTGAAGGTTTCCCTTCACCTGGCACTTGCACAGCCCCTTTTAAAAACAATTTTTGTGGTCCCTGTCAGCTTGGATGAATGTCCCATGGTGATAAGTGTCCCATGGTGAAGATATTTTTTTCAGGTTTTTTTTCTGTCAACAGGAGTGTGTGAATACGTGTGTGTGTGTGTGTGTGTGTGTGTGTGTGTGTGTGTGTGTGTTTGTAAGCAAAGCCCATGAGTTACTTCATTTTAAAGGGAGTCAAAATGCTAAATGCCTGTGCAATGGGGGAACCCATCTCTTGGTGGGTGCAATATGAGGTAACTCACACTGCATCAGATAAGCACCTGATAGCAGCACCTTTGCCTTATATGCAGCCTCTTATTCTTCAGACCAATAGAAGCCAGAGGAAAAAAAACCCCACCCTTTTATTTTTTGCATAATTCAGTCTCTGTCCTTGTTCCAGTCTCTGAGTGAGATTGCTTTGCTGTCTTATCCTTTCACATTGAAGGGAAAATTGTTTTGTGTATTTGTATTTCACAAAGTCCCACATAGTCACCAACTGATTTAACAGGAGCAGACCAATGTGTCAAGTCTGCAATAAAATATAATCTCTTTGTGTCTGCCCTTTTGTGATCTCTTTCTCTATATATATTTTTTTAATAACAGAGCAGTGACTTGGTAATGAGAAATCTGACCATAATTTAATGTCCTTGAAATAAGTTTTTATAATAAAAAAATATGGGTAATGTTAAAAATACATGTAGAAGGATTTAAAGATACATTGAGGAAAACATATTTTTAGGAAAGCTATCTTTATAACATCAGACTGAAATTCTAGTTTCATGACATTTTCAACAACATACATGTAAGAAATGAGTTATGAAGACCATTTTCTTAGCAAAGAGCCTTGTACTATACATTACAAAGAATTGATGTTTTTCACTGAAGTTTTTTCCCCTGTGGTTATAAAAGCAGGCATTGCTGATAGCACCACCAGTAGCTAAGATTGTCTGATTGTCTGACTTGTTGCAACTTGGCTGCAGTTACATATTTTGGGCCCAAAAATTTCAACAGGGAGCCAGACATATTTTTGTGGGAACAGTGTTGGAGGCTGAGGATGGGGTGACAGTTTCTCCGTAGCCTTAGAGAGAAAAATATTGTTTTCTGCAGTTCAAAATATTTCTGTGATTATTGAAGGGTGGTGATTTAAATCTCAGAGCTTTTGGATCATAGACCCAACCTTTCACAAAAGGTTTGCCTGGCACACGTGGCTTTAATGACACAGAGAGAATTTGCAACTCTGTGTGTGTGTATGTCCAAACTCACTCAAGGAAGTGTGGAGGCTGTTTCATAAGCTGACTAGTCACAGTGATACCCTCTTGCCTTAAAAAGCTATGATCAGTCAAAATTCTTGGAGTTCATTAGCTGTGTTCTCCCAACAGAGAGAGAGGCTGCAGCCCCAACCCACAGGTGGGAGGTAGAGCTCTCTCTGCAGTGTTTTCTCCCAGAGATGTCATAAAGCACTGGTGTAGCCAGGGCCCCCTGAAGCTCTACTTTGATACTTAGATTTTTCCTTTCCTAAGTGCGTGACTTTGCCATTTCAATGTTCTTTTTGTGCTGTGTTCACCACCTAAAGCAATGCTAGGCAACAGTCAGTGCTGCTCATTGCATAATCACTCAGAATCAGGGCTTTTGTCAGTTTGGCAGCATTAAATGTCACATAAACTTTGTACTCTTTGCTACATGAAATACATGCTTATACTCTCTGCAACAGCTCTCTCATTTCCACAACACATCCTCCCTTCAGTTCACACTTTTTATTCTTCACTACCTAGCTTGACTGCCACCTTAACTCTGACTACAAAACAGCTTTAAAAGATAGCAGTAGAAAAATGGTTTCTGATGTCTGTGTAGATGCAAGAAAAGCAGAGCATTAATGAGTGCAATTTCTCAGTCTTTCCAGTGTCATTAACCAAGCATGGACATCAGACTGTGGACATAGTACCAGGTCACTCTTCATTCAGCCCTTTGGCATCTTGTGTATTATCATCTGCTCTCACCACAGACCCTAACAAGAGGAGTTGAGGGTTACCAGTGAAGTTTACTGCCTGAGTAGTGCTTGCACTGCCTTCTCCAAAAGGTTATTCTAAATTGTGTTTTCAGGCACCACAGCATCAGCCTGCAAGCTCATGATTCCTTTACTCTCTGGTTCTACTCCTTAAAAATTTTCTCTGATTATCTTTTTCAGGGCCAAGAGCAGGGGAAAAATTCTTCGAATTTGCTAAAACCGCACTTCACAGGAAGGTGTGACCCCATTTCTCAGCCACCTCAGATTAAAAAGCCATACAAATTTTCATTTTCCTCTTTCTTTTCAAATTGGGTTAAAGTCACACATTACTGCTACATGAAGTAGGTTTGTTCAGTAAGTACCTAAATGAATTAGTTTTTTTTCCACCCAGAGACTGGAGTATCCCCTGCCATATCTCTGGAGGTCATTAAATTTGCTAGGTGGGTACAGGACAGTGTGTCTGCCTTCTTCTTTGAAGGCTTCCCAGCGAGAACTCTTCCCACCTAATTGCAGGCAGCAGCATATCGTCCTTATTAAACTCCAAGCGCTGGGTACCAGTGCAAATTTCCAAATTACTTGGTGTCATTAACCTTGACTTTAGCAAGACTTTAGGCACAGTGGCATGTATTGGCCTTCTAGCAAAATGGAAAGATTTTGTTTGGAGTGGTAGTGCTTAGTTCTAATTTCAAAGTTTAGGCTATGAATGGGATCTGATCTTCCAAACTTACTTACCCCATGATTCTGTGGTATTTCTATGTTAAAGTATGTGTGTATCTCAAGTTGTCAGACTGTTCCTGCCCTGCCGTGTTCCACACTTACTGTTGACTGATCACTGTTACTCAGGGCTTCCGGTTACAGCTTCCAAAAGCTGAAGCTTTTGTCATCTTTATAATATGCCACAGAATTTATTATAGGAGTGGACAGGAAGGTAAGGCTTATTTATTATCTGTTTTGCTGCAAACCCCATATTATGAGCATAAATGACAGCAATACACAAAAGAAAATAACCTGTTCAGACCAGAAGAAAATCTATACCACTAACTCCCTACATTGAATGGTTGTTCCAAGAATGAAGGATTTCCTTGTTATTAGGAATGTGCCAGGTGAAGTTACCAGAAAAGCTGCATTCCCTATTAGCTACTACAGAATGCTGCACATGTGCAATGCATATTAATCCCAATTAGGTCCATCAACTCAATTAAAACCTCCCCATTATTGAAATCTATAACTGGCATAGAAAGGTATCTGTGGTTAGTAAAGAGTGTTCATTAGTGAGAAGCTAATAGTATTACTGGATGCTTTGCAGATGCTTCATCTGGGTTTTTTTTTTTTAAATTCTTACTTTTAGCAATGACACACTTTTATCATATATGCTCTGTAATGTGCATGTACAGTACATCTTTGCACAAAAATTGAAGATAAGGTCCACTGACAACACAGAATGCAGAGGTTACATTAATATATTTCCCCACTTCTGAGAGGATCTGTCTGAGAAGGTCAGGTCACCACTTACTGGTAATTGGCACCATCAGCTTCAAAATTTTAATAATAAAATGTTAAACTTTTTTTTTTGTCTTCTCAAATTGTCTCCTCTAGGTACTATGTAGTTTCTATTTTTTAGTTGCTTCTTAGGTGCACTGTGTTGTACAGCCTGGAAGATCTCTTAAATAGGTTCTGCTATTTGAACTGATTGAGTTGTGAATGAGTTCAGACTATGAAAGTGTGCTCAGTGCGAAATCCACCACAGCATACAGCAAATTCCTCACTCAAGGTGATTATTGAACAATCGATTTTCTCAATAATAAACAGCAAGAAAACCTCCTAACAGAAAAATTGAGAAGTTAAACAACTTGCCGGCATCAAAACTCAGTCAGACCACAGAAGATAGTTGAAGTACTTCAACTGCCCACTACTTCAGTCTGTGTCCATAAATCAGAAGTGCCACTTGTTAAGGTTGCTTAATTTCTGACAGAGAAGTTGTGAAGCACCTTGATTGTTGAAATTATTTCGGGAAAAGAAGGTTTATTATGAAAGATTATAACAGCAATTTAAGCACTACAGTCAAGATAAAGGGAAATGTCAGATGTTTGTTTTCAAACAAACAATATGAGTAAGATAGTAAAAATAAAAATATGGCTGTGATTTACAGAAAGGTAAAAAAGTTTTAAAAATTTTGGAATTCAGTTTGTGATAAAATCACAAATTCTGGGAAAAATTGTGTACTGGAATACCCAGAATCTACTTAAAACAAAGCATTCGAAGGACCTGCCTGAAATTTGAGAAGGTTAAATGCTGCTTTAATGTTGTGGACATGAAAATACACCCACAATTTTTCTGCAAATGAGACTGAGGCAGGAAAGCACAACACCAGCAGTGTGGGAATCCACAGAACCCATGATGAAGAAACCCAGGGTGGGCAAACAACCCATGCAAAGTAATATCTGCCATTTGTAAAAGGATCACACCACACAGGCATTTAAAAGCATCAGCAGAGATCTGTAGGGGAAGGAGCATGCTTCTTCACGGTAGCCAGGGAAAACAGCATAGCATCATCGTGGAATATGCTGATTTGGAAGGGACCCACAAGGATCATCAAAGTCCAGCTCCTGGCCCTGCCCAGTACCACCCCCAAGAGTCACACCAGGGAGTTTGGCTGAGAGTATTGTCCAAATGCTTCTTGAACTGTCAGGTTTGGTGCTGTGACCACTGGCCTGGAGAGCCTGTTCCAGTGCCCAGCCACCCTCTGGATAAAAACCCTTTTCCTTATATCCAGCCTTAACCTCCCCAGACACACCTTCAGGCCATTCCCTTGGATCCTGTCACTGGTTACCGTAGAGAAGAGATCAGTGCCTTCCCCTCCTCTTTCCTGTCTACCTGAAAGTTTATGGAACACAACAGATTTTCCATGATATTTAGGTGCACCAGGCACACCAGTATTAGCAAAGACAATTCACTTTGGGTAGGAGTGAAACTCTGGTCATATAGAGGTTAATTTTTATTATATAACAAATTTGTGCCAGTAAGTGTTTGGACAAGGAATAATATTAAAATTTATGGGAAAGTTAAAATTTCTAATAGTACCTGAAGCAAAAAAATGCTTATTATTGAGCTAAAAAGATGCCAGCTTCTGGATCTCAGAGACTGAATTCATGCAATGGACAGATAATGGCTGGCAGCAAGTAAAAAAGAAACCTAAGGATGCATCTGGGAAATAAAGGAACTCTCAACAGAGTATGAAATACAGATGGAAGGGTCAAGATGGTCCATGGCTCATCTACCCAGGAAAGTTTCTCTTGCCATAATTTAGGCCACAATAAGAAAAGCCTATTGCTCTTGGGAGAAAAGTATAATGAAGAAGAACAAGTTAATGTATTGTGCTTACAGATCATGTAGAAAGCAAGCAAAACATTGAAATATTTCATTTGCATATGAATGACCTGAAAATAGCATCTATTGCAATGTCTCTAATGAGAAACTGAAAAGGCAGTAATACTCTGGGAGGTGACCTTATGAAACTGAGGCATCCATATACGCATGATCATAATCTCTTCATGAGATTATTTCCTTGGAATACCATTGGGTTGCGCTTGGAGCCACAAGGCTTTTTCTTGGAAATACAAAATATTTGACAGTGTAAACAGTACTAAGTTACACACCAATTATTAGATATTGGGGGGAAGTGTAAAAAAAATCCCATCTGGAGGCCTCAGCTAACTCAGAAATTCTGACATAAACTAAACAAATTTAGATGTATAGTGTAAAGATATATTCCAGTGCAACTCCCTGGGAATGTCTCCCCCAGCAGACTCCTCACATGATGGAGCCATTAGGAAATTTGCACCTATCAAGCTGCCTGCAGCAGCAGCTTGAGAGGGTTTCTAAGACACATACAGGAAGGGTAGGTCACAACCCAGTGTGAATTTAACGTTGCAAAATTACCATGGCACCAGTGATGCACTGGAGGTCACCTGAACTCTGAAGACAAGATGGCTGTGCTTGTCAGGCAGCTGTCAGAGTCACTTTGGTCTCACAGGTATCTTGAGACAGACAGAGCAAAACAGCAAGTCCAGTATGGTTTGTGAAATGTGATAAAGGTGGGAAGCAGTCATGCCAATGTGCAGTGAACTTGTCCAGGGTGCAAGTGACACTGCTGCACCAGATGGACGCAAGCTGAGGTGGAATAGGTTTTCTCATCTGAGACAGCTGAGCTCAAGGACCTGAGACAGCAGGAACTGAAGGACCTGGCTGTGGCAGAAATGACAGCATGGATATTAAAGCTGAGATCCAAGGGTCTGTATGACGCTACAGCACACCTTAGGAGTTAATTGGACCTTGATAGCTGATGGTCTTTGAGATTCTGGATTGTGTGAGAAATCACTGATGGTGTGGCTAGAAAGGGGAGTTGGGGAAAAATAACAGACTTGCAGGAGGACCTTAAAATAGACATTTGGCCATAAATGATTACTGGTTCCTTTCCTACTTCCATCGATCCAGCATGATAGGTTTATTACCCCCTCTGTTGCTGTGCTCACAGCTTGGAGTGGAAATGTGAAACAGCGCTTTCTTTGTATTTCCTTTAAAAGTGGCAGGAACAGCCTCTTTTCCCTTGCAGGGGATAGGATAAGGTCTCCCACAATTGCTTACAAAAACCACATCAGTAGGAAGCAAAAGTAAGAAAAAGAATACAAGAAGGAGGCAGTAAATGTGTTCTCCCCAATGACATTTTCACAACAGGATAATTTCTCTGGCTTCAGATCCCCTGATCATAATGGCAAACCATCTGCTTGTGGAAAGAGGACACTTCAAGAAAGGATATTTGGCTTAGTCATCCTGTCACATCACAGTTCTGCAGGGTTTCTTTTATTCTAGTAAAGAGGTTTTCATTTTTAATCCTGTTTCTGCACTCTTTAAAGAAACATTTAGATGTTGTTTTCATAGTTTAATCTGACAATTCTTCTAAAAAGCATCGTGAGACAAATAACCAAGCATCCCACAGAAGTATAAAGCTAGTAGTATCAGCAATTGTGGTAGCAATAAAGCACAACTGCACTTAAAGTATTATGGAATCCAAAAGACAGTTTAAAGCATACATAGACTCTTTACAATAGGAATATCAGCTGTGTTTAACACCAGTGACAAGGATATACACAACACTGTCTGTCTGGCGTATACAGGGATGCAGGACTCAGGTCCCTGTGGCAAATCCAACTCCTCTCAAGGATGCAGTCCAAATTATGGCCCTGTCTGGGCTAAGTTCATAGGACCAGGTCCTCCCTGTGTGACTGAACCTGTCCTATACTCATGGATGCATACATATGCATGTTACACAGTCCTTCATTTTCTCCCTGACCTTCCCTCTTTTTTCCTCTGGCCTCTTCTCTCTGAGCTGGCAGTGTAATGTGGACAAGTTGAAGGCAGAGGTACAGTGTAGTGGGGCACTGCTGTTTCATCTCTCTGACTTCTGTTGACTTTTCCTACTCCGACAAGAAAATCCCTCTCTAGCAGATAAGGAGTGTTTGTTTCTGTTATTCTCCAAAGCTTGTCATAAGTTTCAGACTCCAAACAAGGACCTGATGCTAAATGTTCATGTGCCTTTTTGGTGCCTTTCCCCCCCAACTTGTTGTCATTCCTTTACACTTCCTATCATTCATGGTCCTCTTCTGGCTCAGCTAAATTTGTTGAAACAAAATCCGTGACAATATATTCGTGTGCATTTTGTCTTTCACTTTGATTGACTTCACATGTGTTTTTAGAGCTACAGGTCAAAAGCTTCATTGCCCCTGCTGCTTTGTAAAGCATTCTTCTAAATGAATAGCACATACCAGAGACATGCCTGATCCTCCTAGCAAAATATGAAGCTATCCACACCAGCTGGAAGCTGAAGAAAACAGCACCTGCCTGCACACAGCAATTCTGTGCAAATCTAGAGACAAAATAAAAAGCCTTGCCTCTGCTCAGACATGGGAAAATTTACTGTGAAGTGAAGCTCAATATGTGAAAACAAGCATTTCTGAAAAAGCAGAAGTTACTGTCCCATCACTGCTCATAACTTCCTTGAAGCTGCTGGTTACTATCCCTTGTGGAACCTGGTCCTCTGAGGTCCCCTATAACATTACATACTATCCTTTCACATAAGGATGGCTAAGGTGAACCTGGTATTTCTGCTGTGAGACATCAAAGAGTATTTATGATCCACAGATGTGGAAAACTCCAAAATGAGGGGTGGATACTAATATGTGCCCATCTCTGGGACTCCTCCAAGTGTACACTTGAGAGGTTTGAGTTCCTCAAACCAATCTCTGAAGAACTGTGCTGGGTTAACAGCAGCTACACCAGCATTTTTCACCTCCCTCAATTAAAACATGGTAATAACTAAATTCTTAATAATTTGTATCTGTTCAATCATATGTTTATTCTCTAAGTGTTTTTAAGAAAATATCTTCTCTTGTGCTTGAGTATTTTAGAAGCCAGGTAACTGAATAAAGTGTTAACACCTAGCACTTACTCATTTTACACACAGAAGTATGGACAGTGCTTTCTCTATTTAGTAGAGGACCCGAATATAACACCTGTCAGTGCATGAAGCAGCAAAATTTGCTGTGTATTATTTTTTTTCCTGCCTGATGAGTGTCTTGGCTTTATGACAGATTTTAATGTCAGTAGAAACTGTAGCTCCAAAGTACAGTCCCAGCTCCAATGGCTTCTGGTTACAGATTTGTTTTACAAAACAACAAAGCTCTGAATGACTCTGGCCTCAAGGCTCTGACTCCAGTGAGCAGAATTAGGAACTTCTCCATCTAATTCTTCTTTCCCTCTGGTTTTCCCAGATCAAGCTTTGCTTCCACCTTGTATTGGTTTTGCTTATTTTGTAGTATATAATACAAGTCAAGTATGTTTTGACAGCTGACAAAACAGGAGGGAAGACTTGAGCCATGAGTTTTTGCTGTGCCATTCAGCATTGTGTTGTGACTCCAGACATGCTGACACACGGCAAGGATTAGGTGGGTTTCAGTGGGGAGCCAGGGGGCTGGAGAGGTGGCAGAAATGACTTTGCATTTTAAACATACTGCAGTGGCTGTGCCTGCCAGAGCTGCACACACCCTCCCCTAAAGAACCTGATATTTCTTTTCATATTTTTGGTATCAGACTTTGAGGAAACACCTGCAATATTAAGGCAGAGTATTTTAAAAGCTGCCTTCTCTGTCATGGGTTTGGAATGATGAAAAAATCTGACATTGAAATGGAACTAACACTGAAACTACTCAGGCTACCTTCCTCTCTAAGATTGCCTTCTAACTTCTTCCCTCATGCTCCCTCCTTTGCTCTTCAAAGGACGTATGGCTCTTGCAACATTTAAAGGTGGGCCTGCACAGGTGATCAATGACCCAGGTGCCCTCAGGTTTGGTACATGAATGTTACCTGGTCTTTTTGTTGTCAGGGAAAGCAGGAAATACAAGAGCAGGAAATTTCCCAAGTCACACAACTGGATCTGAACATTGCTTCCTTCTCTTCCATCCTTTGACCTTACTTGCTTGTGTTAATGACCACTGACACCAGTGTGATCTCTGATTGCCTTTTATTTACCTCTGAGTAATTAACAACAGGCCAAATACTCAGGAGCTCAACGCTTTCTTGCTCAGATTCAATTTTTGAAAAAAACTTCCATAAAAGAATAGAAAGGTCCTTGCTGAGCCAAATCCAGCAAATCCAACACCCTATCTCTTGTGGTGGCTACAGGAAGTAGTTCAAAACCAGGACAAAATTTGGTATATTCACAGAGTAATCTCAGTGTTCAGTTAAGGACTTCCTGTGTTTGCTTTTTTCCTGAAAGATCTTTTTCTGCCTCAAATGACATCTCTTCTCTAATGACAATTAGATCATAACTCTCCAATCTGTGGATGAAAAAAAATAAAAATTAACTAAAGTGATGGAAGTTTTGAATATGTTTGATACCTTAGGGATCCAGATAGCCTGCCTGGGAATAAATTGAAAGGTTTAGTTTTCTTTATCAAAATGTTTCTTACTAAAACAGAAAGGACCCAGTCAGCTGCAATGCTGTCCTGGATTTGTTATGAAAAAGGGAAGGAGACACCATCATGATTTCCTTTTCTCTGGTTTTGCCTTTTCAGCATATTTTAGTACTGCCCCAGTCAATAGCTAATTGCTTGTTTCTCTGAAATACTCTTTTGGGTCCCTTTGGATCTTGTAGGAGGATTTTCCATTGGAAAAAATAACAAAAAGCATTTCTGTGGGAGTGGTCAAGCCTGTTATTTTCCTGAGAGCATGAATCAGGATCCCAAATTTTGTAATACAAGTTCTTTCAGTTCCTCCTCCTTCATGTCCCAAGTCAGGTACCATCCTATGAGTAACACTATGCATGCTCCAGGAATATTTCAATGCTAGCCAGGAAAATTTTATAAGCACTCCTCAGACACCAGTGAATCCTGTGAGAGCTCTGCACTCCATGCAGTGCTTGAGCAACAAGGTATAAAAACTTATTTTAAAAATCAGGATCCTTATGATCACATTGGTTATGTTGCATATATAGTAGATAAATTTGCAAGTAATCCTTGGAGCTGAGAGCTGCTGAGCAGATTTCACAGTGTGACAATGACCTCAGGACCCAACTGTAGCAGATCTCCTTGGACTACCTGAGAACCTGACCTGGCTCAGCACTCTGGTGTTGAACATTTACAAGTACAAACTGTGACTTTTCAAAACACTTGCTTGTTTTTCATTAGCTTGACATTTCCTTTTTAGATTCACTTCCAAGCCTGAGGCATGTGGGCTTTCTAAGGTGAAAAAGGGTTGAATAAAAGCTGATGATTGATTGTAAGAAAACAATTTGCAAGGAAAGGGAAAACAACAGCCTGTCACTTCACCTAGAAGCACTTGCCATTTGAAAGCTCAGCACCTGCCATTCCGCGACATTCTGCAGCAGTACTTCTGGACTTCCTGATACTGGCAAGTGTGTGGTAGAACTCAGTGTAAAGTAAAAGGTTTGAAAAGGGTATTAAAGCTATCTCAGTTTACTAAAACACAATATATTTAAGGATTCCTTACAATTTGTTATATGTCTAGAATGCTAGAGAAGTGCTGACTCTGAAGAGATCATGAGGACTACGGTAACTTCTAGAAGGTAGAATACATCCCTTATTCCAGTGCTCTTTATTTTTGTAGCTGTCTTTATTCCTGGGAATGCAATAAAGTGTATTTTCAAAAATTCCACTAAAACCACTGTTGCATTTACAGCTACACAACACACTTTCTGTACAGTACCAAAACAGGTGAAAACAGAAACAAGCAGTCATTAAAAAAAACAAACTATTCTTGTAAAACAGAATGTCTCATCCATAAAACCCATTGGGTTTAGGAAAAATCAACAACCCACAACACCCATAAAGCTTAATTCTGCCTCTGGTGGAAACAATTCACTGAAGCCTTCCAGAATGCTGGAGGGTTGCAGTGCTTTGCTGAGAGAAGCAACATGGTACAGTCACCCTTGCTTACCTCGGGCATATGCACAACCTTCCCTTAGAATCCAAACATGAATACCCTCACCATAGGTCAGCCCTCTGCCTCAGGATTTCTCTCTGTTTCCTGATCCACAGGGAGCACTTAAGTACTCCTCTCCCTTGGCCCTGGCAATAGCATTTATTCTGCAAAGTAAACAATCTCCAGACTGGGAAACCACAGGAAGCCCTTTATAACACTTAAGCATCCTTACGTGACCATTTAACCCTTTAGATAGGCAAACAAGGAGTGATTTTGCTGACATGTGGCCAAATTGAAACTCTGCATCCCTCAGTGAAGGACATCTACTCTTCCACCCAGTGCTATACAGTTTTTAACACTGCAAGGTGATACAACTTGATTCCAATTTGTTTCAGGTAGTAACAACTGGATCACAACAACAAAAAACCATTTCTTTTGGAGGATAATTTCTAGCAACATCGAGCATTTGCTGTCTGAGTCAAAAGTTGTTCAGGAAAGCTACACAGCTACACCAACGTGAGAGCATATTTCAAATAACATATATACATACAGCTCAAGGGGGTTTTCTTAGCTTTGGTGGTTGTCACCAGAGAAATTATCCAATTTTCAGACTGGCACTAGGGAGTGAGGTGATAGAGCGTCTGTCTGCTTTAACTATAGAGACAAGACCCATGTGGTCAAAATTTGTTCAGAAAGTGGTTTTGTTCACTGAAGAAACAAAAGATTGACTGAAATTACTTGTATTTATCTGATTAAGCATCTTGCCAAAAAAAGGATGTGGAAAAAATCAAGCAAATGCACAAACTGAATTATTTCCAAGTTTTGTTTTGATACGTAGCTTCAGTGTGATATGAAAAGGGAGAAAGAAACATTCAAAAATGACATGAAGCCTTTTGCAAGTCAAAGAATGAACTGGATGTTTTCTGTTTTGTTTTGACCCACAACAATTGTTTTCCAACTGTAATACTGGGACAATGACTTAGAAAATCAATTTGTTCATCTCTAGTCATTAAGTGTGTAATGAAGCATTCAGTGTGGTTTGTGGCCACAATGAATAAACAACTTATTCAATGTCATTAACATTTTTGGCCTGTGAACTCATGAACATCCAATAATACTCTTTGTTGTGCAGCTCATGTGAGCTGTCTTCAGTATGAATCACTGCCAAAATTCAAGATAATATTTTACTTTTATTGAGCATTTTAAGTACTTAATAATGTCAGAATCTGAACAAAACAGTCTGGGCAAGGTGATCTAATGATATACGTGTCTTTTTGGCCCATGGAATATTTGTTTGATTGTGCTGAACTGTCCATTAAACTAATGAAAAGAAACCAGATATAACCAGGTGTAGCAGGACAAAATGTCTGCATCATCCTGCCAGCCATGTGGTTTTGCTGCATTATGTAGATGTCTCCCATACTAAGCTGTTGCAGGGATCCTATTGTCACCCTGAGGATGAATTTTAATTAGGCACAGTATAGAATAGTTTAATTATTAAATTTATGGCACGTATTTTACATGGAAAAGGTGACATGTACAGCATAAAATTACAATTTGATTTCCAGATCACCTTTTCTGTAATAGCACAGAGGAACTTAGATTGGATCCACAATCCATCTAGTCTGGTATTCAGTGATAAGCTCTCTCAGTTACTGATTTTAGTAATGATACTGAAAATACAGCTATTATTCGCAACTCTGTAGCTGATATATATTCAAAATCTGTCCTGAAAGCAGAAACCCTCAGCACAGTTCAGGCATATGACTTGAATACGTGTTAGAGGGTAAGTGTTGTTCCTGCTGTTTAACACAGACGAGCTGCAGGCTGTGAAATTCTAGTGCTAACATGACATGCCTAACTGAAAACCTTGGAAACAATCCTATTGGGAAATTGGGAAGCAGTCCTATTCCTCCTTTTCTTTTCAGTGTTATACAATAAGGCATTAAACAAGACCTGGTGAAAGAAGAAGAAATTTCACAAGAAACAGGTGAAAATGCAGCCTAGGTGCAACTGAGAGGGCAGAACCAGGGTCAGGTGTCAGTGGTCCACCCAAGTCTTTTGGCTGAGGGTTGAAACAAACACTCCTTTCAAGTTATTTCCTACCCTTTCTCGTGTAAAATGTAATGTCCTTCAAGCCTATTTGTAAATATCCACTGGAAACTGTTTTTGCCTGGGTGGGAAGTGGAGGCAGATCCTCCTATCTAAATAAAAAGCCCCAAAAAACTGTATGTCATACATCCAGGCAGAAGGAGACCACAATGAAATCTGGGAAGACTGTAGGTCTAGGGACGATGAAACCCTGGAATGCTGAGTTTATTTTAAGACATTAGCTCCTACCCGAGAATCCATTCTCATGTGGGTTCCAAATTATTGGAAGAAAAATATATATTGTGTGCCACGTAACATCTGCAGAGATCCCAGATGACTGTGAGACCCATCCTTGTATTTGTTCTGTGGCTGAAACCATGGACTTCATGTGACCAAATGACACATCTGTTTCTCATTCAGAAATGTAATCAAGGCAACTTCATTTTGCTTACATGACAGGGACATATTGAGTCACACAGGGGGACAGGGAGATACCAGGACCCAGGAATTGGGACACTAGAGGAAAAATTGTCAGAATATTTTTATTCCTGTTTCCCTCACACCTTTCACCTTCACCATGCTATGGTATGGGTGGGTCTAAAGTTGGAGCTGTTCCTAATTGGATGCTTTCGTTTTATTTATTATCCAGTAGTCCTAACACAGCTTTACCTGTTATCTGGACAAACTAACTTTGAAATGTACTGATATTCTTAAATTGGTCTGAATTTTTAAATGCCTAGATCTGCTTGGTTGAACTGACTTAAGCAATCCCATAATCCCATTGGCAAATAGCCTTGATTGCAAAGAAATTCAAATCTAGTCTTAAAAATCCATCATTCTCTGTTGATACCAGAAATCACCAGCCTGGACATGGGCAGATAAGGGATAAAGTTTTGCTTTAGTACCAATATTAATAGACGACTTTGAATTAATCATGCTGGTTATTATCACTTGAAAATTGCACTATCCCCTGTTGAGTTCAATTTCTGATATAATGAATACATATCTAAGCATCTTCATTTTCTTTCTTGTCACGGCTGTTTTGCTTGAAACTATTTTGCCTGGGACATTTAATATATTCAAAATAATTTTACAGTCTCTAGTTCACTTAAGATACAAAGATCTAAAATTCCTGAGAAAACAATACAACAGAGGTACTACCTAAGTACATTATTTGAAGATATGTAGTTTATAAATCAGCATTCTCAAGGACAACTCAATGACAAAGATTTTCTTCAAATCTCACTAGGAAGGGGATGACACATGCCCAGGACAGTAACATATACTGATATTCAGAAAAATAATTTGACTTGTAAAAGGGAAGGAAATGAGTCAACAAGACAAGTTAAGAGTCCCAAAGTCATGCCTACACCTCATCGCAGAATGCATCCCTTGACCACGCATGGCCTAATTTAGTAATTCCTCTTGATGCTGTGTGGATGTGTCACACCACACCTGAAGAAGCACTACTTCTTTCACATCAATCTCATTTAGCTCACATCTGGGTCTTAGGTTGATTATCTGAGACATCTTTTGCCCCTTCTCTTGCAGTATAGATAAGCTGTACTGTGTATCTCTCCTGACTCAGTCTCCAGTTTTAAATGACTTGTTTGTCTCTTCCATCATCTGAAGTTCCTTAGGCTGTGTCCTGCACAGGCATAGGAAGACCTCCTGATGGGAGAAGTGCTTAGTACTTTCACTCTGCATCATTATTTTCTGAATTAGTAGGCATAGTTTTCTCTGTGTCAGTTCAGTCACCTTCATGCCAGAATAATGGGGATTTTAATTACATGATGTTAAACCTCTCTCTCTGATGTAGCCATGTATTGGAAGGCTCATCATCAATTCAGCAGTCGATTGAGGAAACCTTGGATAATGAGAGTTTATTAACCCAGGTTAATGAGCCTCAGGCAAAAATGAGGGATTTTGCCCAGCTGAAGAGGAGCACAGAACACAAACAAGCTACATGAGCAGAACTCAGCCCTCTTGAGATCTGCCCAGGAAAAGACAGAGCATGTGGTAGAAATACCAGTGACTGTATGCTGAAAGCATAACATCTGTGTTCTCGGGAGCTACATTTTTTAATCATGTCCTCCAGACCTCTGAGGAGAGGCAGTTATTCCAGCAAGTACACTGGCAAACAGGGAGGAGAATGGCTCAGAGGAGCAGCAAGCAGAGCTAGTGTCAAGAAGTCCCTTAGACTCTTCCCTCAGGGTCTTCCTGGGCAGGGTCCTTCTGTCGTCCATCCTGGAACTGATAACATCTGTGCTCCCAGGAACACCCTCTTAGTCCTTGGATCTCATATCCTGTCCTAGATGCAGAGAGGTGCTAGAAACTTGTGGTACTAAACATAAGAAAAAAGCTACCTTCCTTCCCTGGGATACAGGCTTCTGATAAAACAATGTCCCCCTCACATAAATTCACACAGGTACAAACTCCCATGGAATCACTTACCAGGGCTAGGGAAAAGGGAGAAATCCCATGACATTTTGAGCGACTATCAGCTGTACAACTTTAGCCTCTCATGCACATCTCCTGTCCTGCTGTTCTACCCTGCCCAGGCATCAATAGGTAAGGAGGTGAGAAATAAAGCATCATTGCAACAGAAAGAGCATTTATTGAATTACAGCTACTCTTAGTTCATCAAAAAGTATGGATTTTTAAAATTTGTTTTGGGTTTTTTCTGCACTTTTTTGAATAGTTGTATATGCAGCTGAAATAACTATGATATTATTTCAGAGGTTGTTTACTTACTTGCTAGTTGTAGTAAATGTCAATCACAGTTAGAAAGACAGACATTAGCCAACAGAGGAAAAATGTATGAACTTTATTGATGTGAAGTACTACTCTTTCCTGTAAGAACTGCATTAACCATTGAAATCATAAATGAGTATCACCAGTTCAAAAAGATGGTAGCAATAGATTCCCGGATTCACATTTTTGTGTCCACTCCCTTTACTATGAAGTCTGAGAAGGGCAAATAATTCAAAACTACTTACTAGGCTGAAATCTTTGGTTCTGAAGTCAGCAAAAGATATGCCCTTGTTGTCAGTTCTGGGAATTCATATATGGGCTACATTTACTTGTCAGCTCTTGCTGTTGGCAAAATTCAAATGGATACAAATTCTTTAAGCTAGTGGATGGAAGACAAAATGGCCCCAGAGAAAATTACTCTTGGTTTTATGAATGTAAGAAAAAGGAAGTTTCTATTTCATATTTTTGCATCTATTGCAAAATATAACTCATGAATCAAAGTATCTTTGCTCCTTCCCTGTAAGGTATCTTGTCAATATTCAAAGAAGGAAAAAAGAACTGCCTAAAATATCAAGTGCTATGAAGTACCTGCAAATTCGGAAATTGAAATACCTGGTAAATGACTGAATGAATTGTATATGGCCTAAAGAAAGCTGGGTGTATGTTAGTCTTATTATTCTTAGTTTGGATGTGTGTAAAATTGTCAATGAAAATAATGGCAGCCATGCCAAAAATGTGTCTGAGTCATATTTGAATAAGTTTATTGTAAAGTCAGCTGTAAAATTTCCACTGTGCTGCTTCTTCAGAAGGCAAAATCTTGCAGTTCTTGTTAAAGACCTCTACTAAACAAAACGCACACATACACACACATACACAGAAATGGTTCACAGGTGTTTTCCAAAATTAGAAACTTATTCATCAAGGGAAAAAGCCATCTGTATGACTGTATATTTGTCATGCAGCTGTTGACAAAACAGAAGCTCTGCATGGCCATGGGTAAAACTTTGCCTGCACAGGAAAGTTGTCTTTGTGCAATTTTTCCCATAACATTTATGCAAATATTACTATGACAGGAGTGCACCAGTGTATTCACGAGGATCTGCCACTTTGAGATGACAGCAGATCCCACAGGGCCTTTGGGCTCTTGGAGAGCAGGAACTGAGGTGGCTGATCCATGTTCCTGACAGTCCTGCAGCAATTCCAGTAACACGGAGAGAGGTCTGCAAGGACTCAGGGTCTCACTGGAGCTGCAGCAGAACATCATTGCTGGAAGAGACCTCCTTCGAGCCACCATCACCTTATGTAGATGCACATGTATGGATATATGTTTGTATTTATAAAAATATCTGCACAGACTGCTGTTTGTACCTCAATTACTGCTGTCAGGAAGGGGCTACTGCTGAACAGTGCCTTTTCATGAGTCGTGTAGGAGTGTTTAGAAATGCACAGGGGATTAATACTGGATTTACAGTGAAGAGCTCCTGAAGCCAGGACCATGACTGCAAGGAGGGTCTTGTTTTTCATCCCTCACACTCTTAGTCCAAAAAGTAGAAAATGTAATTGCTTCCCCATGCTGCAAGGCATGTCAAAAGCTTTACAAGCCCATGTGGCAACCATCTTTTCCACAGTCTGGGGTATGTGTGCATGCTGTAAAATAATTTTCTAGTTCTCCGTGAAAGACCCCAGCAACAAAGTACTGCTAGGAGGGAGAAGGGAAAAGAGGGAGGGAGGGAGGGAGGGAGGGGGAGGTTTGAAGGTTCAGACCTTCAGAGGTTTGAATTGCAGGATATAAGGAACAAAATAAATAGAGTAGCACTAAGAGTATTTTCTAAGTCTAAATTAAAATAGCCACACATCTTCAAATCTTCTGATGAACTTTAAGACATGTACCTGCATCGTAGTATTGACAATTCAATTTATAAAATCCAAAGGTAGATAAAGAGCTAAGGGTATTGATTGAACTATGAACCAGTATACCATTCCTATTTTAATGGCTGCAGCTACAATAAACATATGGCAGATTAAAGTTTTAACCTGTTTGTTACCACCACCTGGAGAAGGCTCCAGATCAGGAGGTGAGAAAAATGAGTAATTTAGGAATAGAGAAGCATATGCAGGTAGTCATTAGGGGTTTTGAGATTTCAAAGCAGAAATTGTTCTAATCTCAGTAAGCAAAAGAGAAAATACAAAGAAACACCTTAGTGTCTACATTATATTAAGAGGCTTATGAATCTGTGGGCTTTTTAACCCTAGGAGGCTGGCTGGTGGAGACCAGGGTACTGCAGCAGAGGCATGCACACAGTTGTCCTTAGAACTTGTTCTGGAGTTGACACTGCTTTCAACTCCAATTAGCTTACTCAAAATCATAGCCCTGACCTCTTTTCAAAGAACTGTTATGTATGAATACACAGAAACTGTACTAGCAAAAATGATGATTCAGTGAAATATGGTCTTGTGAGCTTTTGGTACTAGAAAGACACTCCTAGGAGTGATGGAGACCAGCTGGTGCTCAGCACTGTTGCCAGAAGAAGATCTGGGGAGTGAGAAAGCCCCCCCTGACTGTTCATAGGGATGCTAGCTACTTAAAATACTGCTGGTATTTTCCTTTGGATGTAGTGTTAAGATCCTTCTGGCTTCACATGCAGATTGAGAGAGTGATAAAGGGAGGATAACCTCCACATCCCCACTCCTGTTTTAAACAACTCTCTTTTCCATATTTACGGCTATCAGCAAGGTCTAGATATAGACTTTGTGCAGTATTATGAAATATTAAAGCTGACTGAACACCTAATTGCACTTGCAGGCTTCTTGTAGACCACCTGACAGGCCCTAGTGGCCCTGATGGTTTGGAAAAAGGAAGGCTCCTTTGCCAAAGGATATGATGTGTGTTCCCCATTTCAAACCAGGATCACTGCAAGAACACTTAAGTGGTGTGCCATAGATATCCCCACACAATCTCTTAAGCTTTGTTTATCTCTTCTGGTGTAACAACCTTGGAGACCCCTTACTCATTCCACTGAACCACAGCCCACAGCTCTTATCACTCCAAAGATCCAGTTCCTGTTTCTTTCTAGTTTGACATTTCCATCCTGGATCAGAGTTTCATAGAACTTCTCAGTGCATACCAGACCATGCACCCTCTTTGACCTGAAAAACCATCTAGAGCACCACCTAACTCTGCGTCTTCTCAGTTCTTCCAACCTTCTGCTCCAAACCTCCTTTTTCCTTGACCCCCCCAACTTCCCTGCTCTTCCATCCCAGGCTTTCCACTGCCATCCTTCCCCACTTCGTGGTCAGGAACCCCAAATGCTGATCTCCTGGCAGTGGTGGCTGCTCAGCTCTCCATCTTGAGACCCCTCACCTCTGCTGGAACCATCTGCCAACCTCTGCGCCCCCTGCAATGAGCTTCCATGGGACCTTGAGCCCACCTTCCTCCACCACAGCACCTCCTCCCTTACCATTCTCCCAGGGGGAATGAATAACCCAGCTCCTGCATCTCATAGGTAATTCTAAAACTTAAATACAGGCTGCAGCTCCCAGAAATATACTTTAAAAGGATGCAAAGAACAAAAAGTAAGATCTATTTTAGGAAAAGCAAATGCATTTAGACCCTGTATTTCCTTACTTTTACTCTGCAATTAGATCTGGAACTTCCTTTTTTATAGGATTTGGAAAATAAAACTGAAGAAGATGCACATGTAATTTTTTTTCCTTCCCCCCACCCCTTGCCTCTGGCAACAAAGAGAGTATTTATAGGTTTATTTTCCTTTCTTTAGTCCTTTATTTGGGAAGAAGGTGGGGGAGGTGAAAAGCAACTAAGACCCAAAGAGTTAGAGGTTACTTGTTCTCCTTTGTAAATAATTGCCGTGCCATTGACTGAGTGCCCTGAAGCCCAGCTGCCTGCTGACAGACTGCTGTGTCAGCAAAAATCTCTCCTGTTTTGCAGGGGGCTTTAAAGTCCTGATGGGTGGAATACAAGGCAGAGTACAAAAACTCACTACCAGTTCTTGATAGCACACAGTTGCTTTTCAAATTAAAACATTTTTTTCCTTTTCACTTATACCAAGGGTACTGCCTCAGTGATGCTTGCTTATCCATTCTTCCTTTCTCATGGGAGACGCAGAGTTCCCACCAAACCATTTTTTTCTTCCCCTTGAGATCTATCATTGCAATCAGGATGCAGGCTATTTGATTAACCACTTTATTAAACCTGTTTTCACCTTTGAAAAAGACATTTTGTTCTCCTCCATTTTTAGCACACTAAGACACTGTGCAGATAGTTATGGATCAACACCTTATTAATCCATTCTTCTGTGATAAAATAGCTGTGTGAGGAGGTACAAGGATCTCACAGATAACAAAACCCTCCTAGTGTCTCATTTTGACCTTTTCCTATTTGAAAACTCCTTGTTCTGGTACAGGAATATATGTGCTTCCTTGTAAGTTGTACATGTTAATTTTCTTCCTAGCCTCACATTGCTGCCAGTGTTGAAGACTTGAACAAAAAGCTCAGGGTACAACAGAGCTTACAGCAGTAGAAGCACATTGTGTGTTTGAAAAGCTACAGAGTGGAATTGAACAAGTAGGAGATCTTGTTTTCCAGCCACGGAGAGCTTTAAAATGCTAGAATAAAGCAAGATGGAAACCTTTGGACTATTGTTCAGCAAAGGTCACTGAATTTTCAGCAAGTGGTGGTTGCAAGCTGCCCAGTAAATCTATCTAGGGATAGCACACAACTTCAAGTAAGCCTGAAAACCTTCACTAGCATAGCTCAGGAGGTGGAGGATCTACTGCACTCCTAGACAAGATGCTGTAGTGGATGATAGCGCATATCACTCTTTTCTGGTCAGAACTCGTCTTTCAACAGGCAGAATAAGGGCTCTCTAATATCACCACAACAATTTTCTGAATTTATGGTCTCCAAATCAAAATGTGCCCATTTTTTAATTAAAAAGAGGAGCTGCTTTTCCAGCTAAATCAGCAGTAATGTGAGGCTCTTCCCTGTTCAATTATCCCCATTTCATGGGAGTTCAGGTGTGTGAGAGGCAGTAAAATCAAGCTTGCTGTTCTGGTCTGATTTTTCAGTGCTAGTGTGAACAAATGGCAACATAGCACTTCATGCTCAAGGTAAGCCCTGTTCCTCTGATGTAAGAGGGAGAAAATGGTTTCTAAATATAAACCATCTACTCTGAGAGAAAAAACACCCCTCATTGTCACTGCAAAAGTAAGCATTGAAGGTCTCTGTACATCTTGTACACCAAAGAGAGTCCTTTTGTCTTTTGTAATGAGCTACTTTAGCTGAAAATAAACAGCATTTCCAATTAGAAAAGACACTGATGTGAATCTGGTGATGAGGGAAGTGATGGAGCTGATCACAAACCCTTGCTTTGGGCAATGGATGCTTTGTGTTGTTTGGCTGAGAGAGGTTGTGCCTCTCCATCTATCTCTCCTCCTCCATCCAACCTAACCACCACCCCATTGCCATCACAACCATAATCAACTTTGTCTCTTCTGTGAGACCAGCAGCAGCAGCCAGCTCACAAGTGGGCCTTGCAGAGGAGGGAGGAGGTATGCAAAACATATTCTGTGGAGACACAGAATCAGCACTGGCAATGAACTTCATGATTTTCAAAGATTCTCCTAAAGAGTGAGCATTAAGTTCCTGTGATATGCACGAAAGCTTGGCTTTTATTCAAACAGGGAGAAAATGTTTCCAGCATTCATGACAGCCAACAAAATCTTGAAGACATTAACTGCAAGCACCTCAAAGACTCAAAACCTAGAATGCAAATGCAGAGTAAGGGTTTTAAATTTTTTGTTTACACTTCCATATCTGTTAACCCAAACCCCATGGGCCTAAGGAGATAAAAGAGAGGAGGAGTGTGGGGGTTTTGGATGTTTTGAGAGGGAGACAGTGAGTGTATTATGAAGCAGCTGCCTTGACTGACAGTCTCTTGCCCACCTGGAGGAGAGGACCTGCTGTGATCTTTCCATGCACTCCTCGAAGGAAACCAGGTAGAGCACAGCAGTAGCAGGAGGGGTCTGGACAAAACTCTCTCCCCTTTGATTCCTGTGGTTTGTGTAGAACTCCTGCAAAGTTGAAAAGCACTCGGGAAGACTGTGTGGTTTTCTGCCAGAGCACAGCTGGGGAATTCAGGAGTCTTTTGCTGTTACTGGTTTTTGGTCACAGGAGTAATAGTGCTGCAGTCCACCTTTCATCTCATGGTCAGAGCCACTGGTTTCCCCAACCCCAGGACACAAGGGATGTGTGTGGGGTTGCTCAGGAGAATGGAGAAAAAGGCTCTGTGGTTCTCCCCTCCCTGCCGTTCCCATCAGCAGTGCTCACTCCAGCATTACGAGAGGAAAAATAGACCTTCAGCTCAGCAGCTCCTGCCCCCACCCACCAGGTCTTCACTCTGTCCTCTGCAGAAGTGTCACAAGTGCCTCTTAGGAGCAGGTGATAGATCAGTGGGGATGACTGAATGCTCCATGCTTTTGATCCACCAAACTCTGCCATGGTCATGCTTAGATAAGCACAGGGAGAAATACTGTCAGTTTTCCACTGAGTTTCAGAATTTACTACATTTTTAGTAGCATCTTGTTTGCCTGAATATGTTTATTTTTATCCCTCAGGCAAATATTTCTGCCTCCTGTGAACCTTTTATGCAAATCAACAGAGGCATTTGGCAAGCTATATCAAAACTGCAGCTTTACATATCACTGAAGCGGAAAATAAATGGAAATAATTACTGATGCCTCCAAGTACAGATTTGTTTCAAAATGAAACGTGTAGCTTAGAGAGGGTGGGCAGTATATATCTAATGATTTCCTGTTAGCTTATAGAGCATTGGCTCAGACATCTTTATTTCATTCCAGGATGTGTTTTTTCCCTCTTTTGGGGGAGATCAGGGAGAGATAGTGGCTGTTTGTTTGCTCAATTTAACCATATTGGACAGAAGCAGATCTTCAGTTATTAAATCAGCTACTTTGCAACAGGAAACTTATGTTCCATGTGTTGCTGTGGAACTCATTTACATCATTCTGACACTGAACAAAAAAAAGGTCCAACTAACCAACCAAAAAAACCCCAAAACTCAACCAAAAAAAAAAAAAAAAAAAGGGGATGGCATTAACTGTTCTGCTTCACAAAATCTCCCATCATGGCACTGTAACAATACTCCAGCTTGTTAAAGTGCTCTGCTGTGCTTTAATGATTGGGGAAATGCAGAGGAAAAGCCAGTTCATGACTGAAAGTACAAAAAGGTAGGTAAAAAGGAAAAGGCAAATACTTTTCAAGTTGGTGGTTTGCTGCATTTAACATGTACAAACAGCATTTTGAATTTTTGAAGAGATGCAAGATCTGCTTCACATGCAACAACAGCTGAATGGCAAAGAAATCAGAAGGGTTGAAACTCTTCACCTATGCCACATCTTCCAAATCTGTCCCTACTGAGGTGACAGGTTTCTCAAAAGGATGTAATCTACACAGAAATAAACAGATGTTTCATCGTTAGTGAAATGTTCCTGCCGAGAGTTATTTCACATCTTCTTTTAGTGTGCCAACCAGCCCAGATCAAAGAGGCCTGCCTTGAAAAAACATCCTCCAGGGTCTGGGGAGAGGTGGCATGGAGCTGCTTTCTGGGCTTGGACACCACCTCCCAAATACAGAAAACAAAGGAGACAAGGATTTTTGCCTGTGGTCACCACAGTCAGGTTTGTTATGCTGGTGACATAATTGAGCATTCACTGCACTGAAATCCTTGATCGCTTGCCCCTGTTTATGCCAGAGGCATGGATATTTACTGACCAGTCCAGGGCACTTTGAGTAGACCCAGATCTGAGATACTGCTCTGAGGGGGAACTGCAGCCTGACAACTAACTGCTTGGAAGTGCCTTTAATTAATCTATTTATTTTCAACAATGTGAGTGTCCAATGAAACACTCTGCTGTTAAAAGCTAAGTTCCGAAAATCATGTTCTGGTGTTATTACAGGGTTTGTACTACCTGATATTTCCAATTAAAAAAAATCATCAGAGGACTAATTTGCAAAATCTCCTATAAGCATGCAAGCTTATTTCCTGATTTTTTCATTCTTTCTTTCTTTCTTTCTGTTTAAGCCTGGCATCTTACAGATGTATGTTCTGCATCAGCTTCAAAGAAAAGGAATGCACTAAAACAAAGGGTTGGTTTTTTTTATTTTGTTTTTTGTTTTCCTATATACATACACAAAGCTGGGCAATCCTTAGAGGTACATACCAAATAAATTTACTCAAGCTAATAGCAACGTTCACTTATTTTGTTAGTTTAACAAACATTCGTGAGCTAATTTGCATAGAATATCTTTGCAAAATAAATAAGCTCAAAGTAGTGCAAGCAGTCAAACTAAAATACCTCACACATTTGAATTAATTTTATCACAGATGGCAGGAATTTCCTAGTAAGGTTATTTATATGTTCTCAGGCAATACTGTTCAGGCATAACTTACCTCTGGAACAGAGACAAATCTAAGTTATTTTCACTGTCTTTTAAGACAGTTCAAATGGAATTTATTTGCCTTCTTCACACAGCAAACTGAGTAAGAGGTCTAGCTCTTTAAATGCTGTTGTTCCAGTTTTAGAGTAGAGAGGCTATAAAAAGGGGGTGCTTCATTAAAATACCATAGCTGGCACCTCTCAGAGGCACAGGAAAGGAATATTCACTGAGTAAGTAACACATTATAAATTATAATTGAGATTCAATTCTCCCAGGGAGAAGAGAAGGTAACTTGTCATTTGAAGTGTTGTGAGTTTCTGAGAGTGGACCAGGAGTTTAGAGGGTATAATGATATCATTAAGAAATGCCCTTGCAAAGCAAGCAAAATTATACTGTGCTGTTTCTTGAAAACCACAGGAACTCTTTATTGTTCTGTCAGCAGCAGTTCAAAGAACTATGTGACCCCATTAACATTCATTCAGGCATGTATAACAAATTGGAGGGGGGAAATTCTTGAATAGTTAATTATATTTTGTGTGTTTGAATACCTAACACTGTTAGCTATAGGTGCTCAACACCATAGAATACACACCTTGCACACCTGGTTTACCTCACAGCTTTATTCTTCTTTTAATATTTAGAGGAGAAAGCAGTATCAAGGGTAGAGAAATAGTTGGGAGGTTGGAAAGTAGAAAAATTAGATAGTGGCTAGCTGATTTGATGGCTGTGGTTGAACACCTTCAGTATTTGCAGTTCTTCTTCCATGAGCAGCAACTATTATAAGATGATGAGAAAATCCTTTGAACACACATATCCATTGAATAGGATAGGAATATGTGGGGTGATGCACTATAAACATAAGCTAGAATCTTGCGGGGAAACTGAGTTGATCTCATTTTCGATAAGATACAGCTCTTCTGGCCAAAGTATTTATTTATTTATTTATTTATTTATTTATGTGTGAAAACTTGTCCCAGTACAGTCCCCATGCTGCAGTGATCATTTACTCAGCTTAAGTAGGAGAGTGGCCAGCAACAAAAACTGAAGTTTGCCTGGTTGGTTTTGAATACAAAAATTAATCTTTTTTTTTAGAGAGAATGATTGGTAGATATTGTCTCCAGTGTTAGCAGGAAGCCCACTCAAAGTGATTAATTAAGTCAGAAGCTTTATCTATACCAATTAATTAATTTCAGTTCATCTACAGATTCAGGAATCCTTATCTCTTTAGGACTGTCTCCTTGCAGCTTTCTTCGCACTTAGCAAGGAGATTGATAAATTATATGATAAAGCCGAGGACCATCACAAAAGATTTCAATGATGTCTGTGCTGTACTGAGGAGATGTTTCCTCAGAATTCAGTTCAGGTCCTCTGTATTTCTAAGTGATGCCAAATAAAGTTAGGCTTGTTAATGGGACTCTTCAGGAAACTTCACACAGAAGTTGGACTAGGACCCTTTGTAGCTACTGCAGGTGTCCACTTGCATAAACATTCCCACCAAGCCACAGGAAACCATTTCCTCCAGACCCTGGGCACACATGCTACTGACCACGCTTACTAATACCAAACTGCTCCTAAATTCTCTCGGAAAAGAGAAGAATAAAATTTATCTTACCCTACAAGCCTAAGCAAGCTTGCATTCTGTTTTTAGCTCATTGAAATTTCTGCTGTTTTTCCTCTGTAATTCTTACACACCAATCAAGTACTTTGCTCATCATATATATATTCATACTTCTGCCTTTCTTCTGAAAAAATGTCAATCTTCTTCTTCAATCAATACTTTCTAAATGTATCTGTTATTTGAAGAATATTTGCATTGTAATTGTGCTTGTGTTAGCTATGTTTTTTCTTAGCTGCATTTTTATTGCATATGGATTGGAGTTGGTCAGAAAGCTTCCTCTGAAATGGAAATTATTTTTATTACCCTTTGGCCTTGCTTTAAACTGATTCCATTGCAAACAGTTTGTAACAGTGGGAGTGTGCTGAGAGTGAAAATCAGAAAATACATTTGAATTGTTTAATAGTCTCATATATGTCTACCAGAAAGGAATGAAAAACACATCCTGAACTAATAATAGGAAGTTTTGAATTACAGCAATGTAGAACTACTAGATGAATTTCCACTGAAATGCGCTTTTTCCTCAGAAAATGCCCATTTGCTGAAACCAAAGCTTAGTGGGGGCAGGGGGTAGAGATGAGGGGAGAAGGAAGTAGATTGAATATTTCTCTCGATGTTTCCAACATTCCTTGGAAGACTGTGGTGTTTGAGGTTGACATTTTTGCATCAAGAAACCCCTGTTATTCAGGAATGTGTGTTTCATTGTGATGTTCCACACAGTTAAGAAGAGAAGTAAAAGTATTTGAGAACAAATCAGAGTTCTCCAAGATCAGTAGGCAAATATTCTTATTGATGTATAAAATTTCCAAAAAGTGCTCAGACACTGAGGGATATTTTCTGCAAGCCTAGAAAACTCTCTTGAAGTGGAAAATCACTTTCTGCCATGGTTTAATAGGGGTGGAATTGCAGCCTCCATCAAGACAATAGTACTTTCATCAGTACTTTCATCATCTTGTACTTTCAATAGTACAAGACAAAGTTTTTCATCAGCTGGGACTTCACCTCAAACTTACTGAAAACATTGTAATCTCTTTTGACCATGTTGATCACACACATATTTGCCATACAAATATGTATGATTCTACAAGGTTTAAGGAATTTATAAGACCCTTTGTTGAGGAGGAGATAATAATAGATGAGGCTTTAAAGAAAATTGTTATGTGTGAAATTACCTTGCTTAGAGAAGCAGAATGAACACAGAGTCCTGCCAAGAGCCCTCTCCTGCATCTGTGTGAGCTGAGCTGCTGGGTCTTCCACAGTAGCAGTCAGGGACCCACAGCCAGTTCCACTGGTGCAGCACATCCTTGAAGGCATGTGCTAAAGGCAGGACTGTGAGCCAGAGGTGTAAAGGAACAGCTGATCCTATACTGTCACAGCTGTCTTCCCAGGAGATGGGAATTTCAGTTCTGCAGCTGTTAGTGAAGCCTCCACCATGAGGCTTCTCCTAGAGAGAGCCAAGTCCGTATCTACCTGTGCTCAGGGGATAATCTATGCCATTGTATACAGTCATATCAGAGTGATGATGACTCCTGCTCTGACTCCCTCCATCTCCATATCCACATGTACCCCACATCTCACATAAAATAGCACCCGTTCCAACTCTGCTGTCACATAGCTCTCACTGAACTGCCACTGATCCTGTGTCTTTCTGGTCTAGTCTTGTATATGCAATCCCTTTTATATTTTTGCATAATCACTGTGTATATTTGTCACGGCATGAAATTACCTATAGTAAACACTCTCTTCAGGAAGCATTCACTCATTTCCCATGCTAAAAAGGAGAAAGCTTTAGGAGTTGTAAAAGAAGTTAAACATATTACAGATGCATTATTCTTGAAATTTTATGAAATTATGAAGGCCAGGGATAATGTAAATTAATGCAAGTACATTAAACCAGGTCCATATTTTATAAGAGGAAGAAACATTCAACATATAACATGATCTATTTATGCATATGCTGGTGGGAAGGTTTGAGCATGACTGGTGTTAGCTCTAGGCTACTTTTTTGTTATCTACCACTAAGAAACTGCTACTTTCTCTTCAAGACAGACTTACTGCAGGAAACTTCCTCATTTCCTTGCTGGGACTGAAGGAGTATTTTCTTCCTTTCTAATGTTTATCAGCGACTTGGTGAGATCTTTATTGAAATGTAATAACTGGCATAAAAAAAGACTTTCCATTTAACATATGCAGCTTGTCTTTTACTTACAGCCAAAAGCCCCAAAGCATCCAACTGGTAAACATGGCAGAGCTGATCAATAAGCAGCTAATTCCAGTTTTCAAGTGAAAAATGTGACTCTACAGCCTGCTATCCTTTGCTTTTCCCTTGTTCCATTCAACTCCCTAGAGATGATAGACACACAATCACACAATGAACATAGACCTTCTCTTGCAGAGAGCAAGTCTGTTTATCTACCTTTTTTTTTTTAACATATAAAATTAGTCAATCCCTTTTTTCATCTCCTTTAATTTCAAAGGCTCCCTCACTGGCAGCTCAGAGAGTACTGTACATATCCCAACAGCTGCTGGAGACAGATAGCATGAGCATTTCTGGAAGGATTCAAACTGACCTTCTTTCAATGGATACTAAATGCTCATCATTAGCTGTGGCTTCACTTTCAGCCGTCCAACACAGGTCTCTAACATGAAGCACATTCTAATACTGATGGAAAAGGTAGCAAGATAAACAGATTTGGGACCTTTTTAGGCAGCCTTTAATTAAAAAAAAATACAAACTATATGCTTTTTCTGTGTACATATTGCGAATTATTTCATTCAAATACCTGTGTAAATATGCAATCTGATGTCTTGTGAGCAGTGGACTTGAAATCAAGAAAGTTTTTTTGCTGCATATGTTTAGGAAACAAAATATCCAATTGCATCTTACAGCATCTGATAAATTCTGATCTTTAGGCACATTCCAGTTGCTGAAGATCATTAGAACTTGAAGCTGTCTCATTTTAGGAACAATTCAACCATTCTTACTGGAGGAGTTCTCTATTTCCTTCACAGACCAGATTTTTAGGTCCCCTTCTGTAGGTTAGTCCATGTTTAAGTAGCTCATATTGCCTCTGTGAACATAAGCTTGAGTTCCTAGCAGATCTTCTAGAGTTACTGGTGGGGACTCTTCTTTGGGAAGTCGCAACATGCCTTTTGGACACATGAACACTCTGTGATTGCAACACGAGAACATCCTGTTTTTATATTCTGAGGAAATCACTTGTCCTCGGTAGGACATACTAAAGGTACAGTTATCCATCTTCAAGGATGCAGCCTAGAATATCCCCTTTTCTTCAATTTCCCTATCCTGGGGAAGATAAGAACAAGGCTTTTGCAAAAATCCAAACCCTAAATATTTCCCTAATTTTTCACAAGTCTTTAAATTCTGGACAGAAATATGCAAAAAATGTCTGCCTTCAGGTAGGTTTCTTTCTAACGGGGGAAGGGAAAGAGGGACAGATTCTCAGCTGCCACAGATCATTATTTCTCTGCAGATGTGCACAGAACCACAGCCAGTTACACTGTCCCAGCACCTGGTCTCAGCTCTCTGCTCACTTTTATCAACAGGAAAAACTGAGGAGAAGCCAAACAATCGAATGAGCATCTTTTGAGTCTGCAGTCAGTCTCCCAGATATAAACTGTTAAATCTACACTTAGGGGCTTTTTATATGAGGTGCTAAGGTTTTTTTTGGCTTGTCCTTGTGCAAGCCAGTGGGTACATGAGCCTATATATGGTTTTCCTTGCCTAGTTTCAGTCACTGAGGATTTTATCTGTTCTGACTTCAGCAGGCAATGACAGAGGGCTTTGTCTTTCTATTAATGTGACCTGTTACAAATACCAGTGGAGACATAACAGCATCATAGGATATTTATATCACAGGCAGACTTAACCTTACACTACAGATTTCTAGAGAAAGGCTGAGTGTTCTTCAGCTTGTTACAATGAGAATTCTCACTCACTCTATATTTTCAAGTAATGCAATGTTATGTTCAGAAACTCTGTGGAAAGAAGAGTTTTATCTTATACTCACTATGCCAGGCATCTTGTAGCCTACATCCTTCACATGACTCATAAAGAGTTCCACTGGAAGCACTTATTCAAACAAAGAGATCACATTTACCTCTGTTTTCAGAGTACACATGTATTTAAGCAAGGAAAGAAGAGTCAGTTCCTTGCTCCAGTGTCTGGGCTGATGAAGGAGACATCAAGTTTTCACGGCAGAGGGTTTGGTGAAGTCTCCAAATGCACAAGGACTGCCTGGATTCTGTTCAGATGCCCAGTTTGACCATAACAAATACTAAACTATGACCCAGGTCATGCTGAAATACTGTTCCATTACCTCCACTTGATTTCAAAAAACTTCAAAAAGCAAGAAATACTAACAATTAAGGCAGAAATAAAATGCTTACCACTCATAATGAAATAGATTATTAAGTATTTTGATTCCCAGATTTAAACTATTGAAACAAACATACTTCCAGATAATTTTGGAAATCTATTCCACTGTAATAATGCTATCCTGAAAATACAGCATAGTCCCAGAAAAAAATGTTTTTAACTTGAAAACTTTTATCAGCTCTAAAGGCTCTTATTTTTCAGTAAGATTTGGAAAAACAAGTATACAAAAATATTACACCTTTGGCATAATATTGAACTGCATTTTTTCCTTCAACATCTACATTCTTCTTCACTTTTGAGAATTTTTTTATATTATAACTCTTCCTTCTGAAGCACAGCATGAAAAAAATATTTGATTGCATAAGATAATGTCAAGAGAAGTAATTTGCTGCTATAATTTAACTGACATTAAATTTCTTGATCCCACAAAATTACAGTAAGAGGAAATTTTTAAAAAAGACATTTTAAATACATTGCTCATGTTAAAGATCAAGCAGCTTCATATAATTCTAAACAGGCTGAATTTTTCATAATCTGGCATCTCATTCTAGATTTTGAAGTGGGATAATCTCCACTAATACCTAAACAAACCTGTTAGCTTGATTTTTCTGATTTCATCTGAACATTAATGCTACTCTGTAGCATTAGCAAATGTACCTTTTACAATTTTCTAAGATAATCTTACACAATTTTCCCTTATTTGAAGAGTTTTTTCAAAGATTTTTATCTGCACCAGTATCTCATTGAAGTGTTTTTAAGTTAAGCATCATTGATTTCCTTTCATTTTCCTCTCCTCACAAAAATACCAGCTTCAAATTTTTGCTGGATTATGATAAACTGAAGATACTTTACAAGAACTAAAGAAATTTAATGGATCTAATGTCCTTTGTTAGTCAAGTCCTCTGTCAAGTTATTGCCAATGAAAATCTGGAGACAAATTCCTGTTTGCAGATCTCAGTTGTTCCCACCTTTTACTGCTGTTTGATACAATGATTGTGAAATTTGAATCAAAGCCATGTTGGACCCTAAAGATCACCTCTGCAGTCATTCATCATTGTCACAAAGTAGGAATATGGTTTATCTCTGAAGAGTCAGTGTAATCACATTTGAGTACAGCTGGGTGTGACACAACTATCAGAGAAAGAAGGAATACAGCTAGAAAATAACCATTCACCCTATTTCTTGTTTCAGTACCTTGAGACAGCCTTGGGACAAGTTACCTGTTAGGTAAGGCAGTACTAGTTACTCTGGAGTGCAAACCTGATCTTCAGGTCAGTTTTAAATCCAGTTTGGTGATTTGTGTCATAAGCCACTCAGCTGGGTCTTGGTAGACCATGTTCTTCTGTCTTGGCTTTCACCAAAGAAATTGCAGACAAGGTCAGACCTTCTGCTCTATTGAAGGTTTTGAAAGATTTCTGGATGCTATTGAGAAGGTATTGCATTTCAATTCAGAGTACTAATTGGGGGAATTTCTAAATTGCTTTGTGCATGCACATACACAAACTGCAGTACAAAGCTCTGGTGTTGGACAAGGCAGGAACAAAGAGTGTTCCTTTATATTCATTGGTATACCATAAAATCAAAAGTCCTGTCTGGAGGCAAACTAACTACATTCTCAGAGCAGAAACCAAACAGCCTTAAATGGAAAAAATGTCTGGGCTTCACTGGACATGAAGGTTGTGTTCACTGCAACACTTCAGCCTTGGTTTCCAGGATTCTTAGAAGTCTTTGAATGCAGGGGTCAGTAGCAAACATCCTGTGTACTGAGAAATGGCCATTTCTTACGTGCTTCACCTGCATCACTATTGTAACATGGGTTTCTGACCTTTGCTTTTGGACTCTGATGCTTCTACTCTGTTATGCAAAGTGACAAAAGCTCAGTCTCTGGTTAACTTAAGCCACAATTAAATTTTGTCTACCATCATAAGATAATTACAAGCTCAGCATGACACACGAAGAACTGTAACTTCACAGACAAAGAAAACAGAGGAAAAAACATGCTGTGAAGGGGAAAAGCTGTTCGCATTAAAAGAATGAAGATTAGAAGTGAAAACTCAGAAAGTTATTGGCAAAATAGATTTATTTTAGACATATCTCCTTCTCCTCCTTTCCATCCACGTGAAACTCTTGTGTTTAATGTGTTAAAATTGAAGAGATCTGTAAGGTCTAGGAAGGAGTACAGCATGAGCTCAAAGCATACAGTGGCAACTGTCTCGTGCTAAAACAGCTGAGCTTTTTAATCAGAGATGGCTTAGGCACTACAAAGACATTTGTCCCCATACTGCTGTGACATGATGAGAATTGCCATACTGTATAAATACTTACTTAGCATCTGAACTACTGTTGTTTGAAGTGGAGGCATAAGGCTATTTTTAGGTCATTAAATAACCTGAGATACGATGAACTGTCTTGTGTGATGCAATATATAGAGAAATCCATTCAGAACAAGGGGTGCTATTGAGCCAAATGTGCATTCAGCAATGTGGTGATATAACTCCTACTTCATCTTTCTAAGTATTTACAGATTTTACAGTGTTTGGAACTGAGCAGGCTATATAATAGAAATATATTCATTTCTCCAGGCAAGTCTACTAGATTTGACTAGTGTTTGTTTTACAGTTCAAGATGAATTAATACATGCACCTGTGTAATGGTTGTTGTCTGCACTTTAGTGGTAATGCATTGTAACAGTGATTTGAGGAAAAATAAATTGAAGGCAAATGCAAAAACATTGAATTGCAAAAAGATTAATTGTCTGAAAGCAACTTAAAAGTAAAAAAACCCCACCAAATGCATTAATTATTAAATACTACTTGTTGACAGGAAGGGGTTTAAGTCATTCTGTGTGTCAGAGTGTGACGGTCTGGGACACTGAATGAGAATTTAAAAAAAATATAGGAAAATAGTTCCACTACAGCATTAAAATTGCCATTACATAGGGAGAGGGTAAAGTTCCTGGCACAAATAGCAACATATGGGTTCAGCTCTGGGAGAAATTATAAGAGAGAATTATTTTCCTTACATCCACTTTATTAGACTTACACAGGACTTAATATAACCCAAAATCTCTTCATAGAAAGGAGGACAGAGATAGCCATGTAACCTGCCTGTCTAAGGATTTTTACTTGCACAGCGCCCTAGCTATGAGAAAAAACAAGGAACTGAAACAAACTGGGTTTTTTTCTGGACATCATCATCTCATCGGAGCAGGACCTGACTTTTTTACTTTCAGTGACCTCTAATGCGCTGACTTTTTCTAAAGTATGTAGGGATCATCTGCAGTTCAACTACTTTTCACATAAATTTTACATTCAGATGACACTAGTTCTTTTAAAATAATAATAGAAGAAAGTCTCAATGATGGCCCTTCAACAGCAATGGTAAGAGCCAAAAAATCCCCCAAACTAAGAAGCCCCCACCATAATTGTATGCTAGATATGTGCTTTATAAGCATGAATGACTTGCTTCTAAAACTGGTAAAAAGGAATGCAGCATTCACAACTCCTACTACTCCTACTACTCACAAAGCCAGTGGTTAGCTAAGTTTAGGATACGTTATCCCAATTTCTACTTTCAGAGAGAGTCATAGTTTTACTAATCCTGGAGAAGACAACAGTAACCTGACTTCAAATAAGACATTAAATGCACACATGTACTCAAGGAAGGCAGCCCCCTTAAACTGCACAGCACAGGATGTCAGGCTAATGACAGAATTATAAGATCAACTTTGGTACTCTCTGGCTTTAGTGCTTCCAGTTCTGTTGCCAACAAATGCAAATAAACTGGAGGCAGACAACCTGGCAGTGCCATGGCCAGAAATCAGATGGGATGAAGGCTGGACTGGCCTCTTACTGAATCTATGGAAAACGAAAATTTGGACAGGCACAAGGACGCCTTGCTAGAATTTGATTTACTTATGAATGCCACTTGGCTTTATCTTCCTTCTGAATAGAAGGTTTTTTTGAACCACAGAATGTTATTCTCTATGAAGCGATAGTATCAGCAGGAGAAGATAAGGTATTGTCCTAAGGACTAATTGCACAGCTTGACTTTCTAATTTGTTAGAATAGATGAAAATTCCTCACAAAGCAGAACACAGGCTTAAAACTGCTGGCAGAGTTTTCTACCTCATTTTTGAATAATAAAACAAAGCAGACACAATAATGATCTACTTGTAGATAATTTGATAGTCAAAAAATTAGTTGAAGGAATTGTTTCTTCTGGTATGTAAGTTAAACTAAAAATGCACACACCAGAGAGAATTTTTCTTGAGGTGTTTATGGCAACAGGATATCTGGTAAGTAGTAAGCAAGAAAAAAAACATTACTTATCTCTCCTTTTAAATATGTTGCTGCATGAAAATGTGTGGTCCTTAAGCAAGCTGGTATAAGATTGAAGTCATCCCTGCTGTGACCAGGGGGGCAGACAAAGTGTTCTCCAGCACTCCTTCCAACCTAAATAGTCCTTGAATTCTATTGAATGCCCTCAAATAATAAGGTTATGTAAAACTACTTCAAATTTAAAAGTCCATCTCAGGTCTAACACCAGAGATGGGCTTGGACTTTAGCAGGCAGGGCTGAAGTCCTCTCTGAGCACCACAGTTTATCCTCATCCTCAGGTAACTCCATCCTGAGGTTGGCCCATCAGGGCCCAGCTGTCTTGTCCTCACTTTCTACCTATAACAGCACGTGGTTTTAGCTTGCTCCTATTTATCTGCAAGCACCAAGTCGACGTGCAGCCCCTAAACAGTCTGAACCATAAAGTAACAGGATCCTATGTGACAAATGAAGGCAGTCAGAATGAGGGCACAACAGGAGCCTGTCCTCCCTCTTTCTCATTTCCATCCAACTCAAATGCATCCCTGTGAACACAACAGCACACTTCCATCTGCTGAGGGATCTGCTCTCATCTGCTATTACCCTCCCTCTGCATACACATGTACTTGCATGTGGACTGCACACTCCAGAAGGCAGACACTGCTGGATTCTAATCCCCCTGAATTCTCTGATGGATTAAACCTCAAATCTCTAACCCTTCTTCTTAATGCTGGGGTAAGTAACACATGTACTGGCTACATTGATTTACAGCTGAAACAGAAGTGAAAGACAGACAAAATGAGATGTCTGAAAATTGATCTATGCTGCAAGTGGATGGAACATTAAAGCATTCTGGATTTTCTCCTCCCTTCACTTTGCCCAGTGCTGATGAAGCAAAAAACACTGTCTGCAGCAATAAAACTTGCAGGTACATGTGTTATCCTCTACCTACCTGCAACCCTTCAATGGCCAGTTTGAGGATAGATGGTGTAAGCTTGGAGGCTTGCTTGAAGGAGAAATTGCTCCAGTCTATAATTAGAATGAAGCCATTTATCTGAAGCTCCTGATCTTCAATGAGCACTTCCAAGGAAAGTAGAATAGCCCGAAGGATATCTATGAAGGAGTTCCTAAAGCAAAAGCAGAAAAAAAATTTCAGTGGTTGCAGTTATCTTCAAACTTGAAATATTCAGTTTTGCTGTGGGTGGGGCATGAGTGAGGGACAGGGGCTTATTCTGGTAGAATTATCCTGAAAAAAGTTGTTTCAGAGGTGTCTTTGAAGAGCTCCTGCTCCAAAACTGCTTGGTGTGATAAATCCTGCTCACTGATGGATAAAATAAACTCTGAATGAGATCTCCTCAATTTTGCTAGCAGTCCTTACAATAGATTTTAGCTAAGCTACATTGGGAAACTCTTTGTTTGTGATGAAATGAAACAAATTCAAGCTATCAATTTAAATCCTTGCTCGTTTCGATATAGTTTACCAGTTTGTTTCCCTTCTTACCAGTTTTTTGTTTCCCTTATTTTCAGAAAAGGAAACAAATCCGTACAATATTAATATAAAAGATATCATTACAACTGAGTTCTGTGCCTTCCTGCGTGAGCATAGGGAATGATCCAAGACTTTACACAATAAAGTTTGACAGTTGCCTTATTTTTGCAAACCAAATGCAACATGAAAAATGGCTATATCCACTCAAAACGAGAACTCTTTATTAATTATCAGCTACAATAGGCTGTCCACAAGGCTTCCCTCATCTCATGCAGAATAACTAAAAACCTTGCAAGGCCTGAAGCACATAACAAGTAAAAGAGAAGAAAATGCTGAAATGTTTTCTTTAATGTGAAAGTCTGCACTTGGAAGCCTACTCACTATTCTCATTTGAGAATGAGAAATGAGACAGATCATTTACTTCCATTTCACAAAAGCGAGCCTTGGACACGTTAATGACTAGTCCATCCTTTTACCCAAGTAAGCTGAATTAGGTGTCTCCTCATCTGTCCTTCTCATTAAGATGATTTACAACAATACATTCTAATAGAGAAACAAGAAAGAAACAAGAAAGGAAACAAGCAAAGAAAGCTTCACAAAGCGCAGCTTAACCTTGTGTAAAATGAAATTGTAATATACTGCTAGTGCAATCTGCTTTACCTCAGCATAATTCTCAAGTTTTCATGAGCCTGGAGTCTTTCACAGGGCAGGTTCATACCATGTTCTCCCATGGAGATTTTAATTTAGTTCTTTTCTGCTGTTTTAATGAATTTAAAACAAATCCTCATAAACCTTCAAGAGCATTGTTTCAAATTCTGCCTGAGAGAAAAAATGTTTGTGCAGTCAAAACAAATTTCTATACCATCAACCTCTACCCCTGAATGGCATCAACACATGGCAAATTTCTGTTAAAAGTAAAGGGTGAAGTGTTCTCTGATTCTTTCTTTTTTCTCTTAGCAGGTTTTGAGTGGAAATGTACGTTCCTTCTCTAAAGACCTGATCCCTTGAAAAACCTGTTTCTGCACTCTGCCTTTCTGCAAAAGTTAGAAGCTTCTCTGAAGTATAATTGCTGGGGCAATAAATTGAGCTTAAAGATACCTAATATTGTTCTTGATGCATACCAAGTCTCCTCTCCCTCATTCACAGTTAAAGGACAACCTTGACATTTTCAAATCCTATGGGGAAGCTCTGCTAAACAGCTAAAATGAAGGAATATTTCCTTAGCAACATCAGGTAAAGGCATACTGATTGGATTGGCAATTGGCAAGTACTTTTAGTCTAAATTTGTTTTGAATAACTATGACATACTATCTATTGCTTAGCCGAAATGGGTGATGACTTTCAAGCAACAGCATCAGATGACCACACTTTTAAATGGTGAAAAAAACCCAAATATACCCTCTCCTAGGGTGACTTTATGAGGCTTGTATCCGCAGTCACTTGTGTTTATGCTGTTCTCTTTATGTTATTAAGTTCTGCACTTTCAACACTGGTTCCAAGAATGAAGGGGGGAAAGAGGAACACTCAGTTTGTTTTCAGAAACTGCACTTGCTCCCCCACATTCTCTCTCATAGACTGTGTTGTCTGCAGCATGGACAGAGGGGGAGAGCTCTCCTTTGCTTTTAGTTAGTATTTTAGCTAATGGAGGCAGAGAAGTTCCCCAGACTGTGGCTTTTCTTTTTCTTGGAAATGATCAGCCCTGCTCTGGACTGAAAACCCAGAAAAACACTGGGACCTCACAGCTGTGGCCCACTGGGACTGGGACGTGGCATTTTCCAGCACAGGAGGGACTGACAAGAGACTGAGCAAGCTGAGCTACATCCCACAACAAAGACTTTCCAAATTTGCCATCTCTTCAGAACAGTGAGACGTTTTATTGTTTAATATTATTCTTTTTTTTATGCTTGTGAATACTTTGCTTGTTAAATAAACTTTTTTTTTCCACTTTTCTTCAAGGAAATTTTTTCATGAACCACTCGGGGGAGGGGCCCCTTGAATCTGCTTTCTAGAGTGACCCCTTTGGAAGTTTCTTCCCAAATTTGCCCTAAACCAGGACATACCCCTAGACCATATCTAACTAATATGTCATATACTACCCCAGCATCCTCCTTCAGAGTTGTCAGCCTTCCACAAGGACTGCCCCATGGAAACTCCCAGACATGTGCAGTGGCTCCAAAAGTGTCCTCACATACATGCCAGCCTTCTCTGCACTCCTGTTGGCATCAATTCAAAATTATATCTTTGACTGACTACACTGGGAAAGATGGAATAACCACGACCTCAATCCCACAGCTGCAAAATGTAGAATGAACCGAATGGTTTTTATTAACAAAGGTGAGAAAACATGGTGGCATTGTGACAAATAAAGGTTTCATTCTTCATTTGTGGGAAGAAGTTTTTTAAGAGTACATTCCAACTTATATTCATGATCCTGCTAGCACTGATGATTTTAAAGTCTGTGTAATGATTCCAGTGGGGCTGTCTGTAAATGGTGAATACAAGACATCTTCTGTAATCCACTCAAACTCTAAATGGCAATGGAAATATTTCAGTGCAAAATCTTCCCCTCAGACTCCATGCTGAGGAATTCCAATCTTTGTTTGAGTGTCTATATATATTGCCAATTTATCAAGTAATTAATCTTCTGTAGTTCCCTGTACTTTCAGTAGAAATTATTTACCTGGGAGATATGGGACTCAATTTTCTTAGTTTGTAACTAATCTGGTTGTCCCTGCCTACATCCCTCCCCTCTCTATGTATTTGCAATTTGAAGACATGGTGTAGGAGAAAACTCAGAGTGAACACAAAGACGTTTTTCTGATGAGTACAGGGACACGTTAAAGCAGAACACAAGTCCTCCAGGTGGGCTGTTTGCAGACACACTGTTTTGTGAATGCAGAGCCTGGATAGAAATCAGACAGAGTGCCACTTGAGGCTGAAGCCCTCTGCTCTCTAGTCTTGGGGCTTTGAGACAAATCATTCAGCTGTGTGACTGATTTGCATCCAAATAATTTTCTATGCATGAACACAGAACCACTTTTTATTAGTCCATCTCTTTTGTTCCTTTACTTAATGTTCCCTTCCCCTCCTCCAACCCCCCTCCTCACCAGATTAACCCTCTCACACAGGAAAAAAAAAGGAAATAAATTACAATTACACAAAGGGAAATGTGTAAGGTCCTGTAAGGATTCAGCATGGAGCCTACTGAAATGAGCCACTAATGAGTTATGAAAGATTTGCACAAGCCCCAGCAAGAGAAAAGGGAGGAGGGAGAGAGTGTTCCTATCAGCCTTGGCTGAATGGAAAGGTACCACAAAAGAGGCTCTCCAAATACCCTTTGGAAAATAGGAAGTTAGCCCAACATAAGCTAGTGGTAAGGAACAATAATGTAACACAAAAAATGAAGATGGTTTAGCTGAGGGATTTGGTGGGGAGATTAGCCAAAGGCATAACATGAAAATAAATAATAAGAAATTACTTAATTATAAGAAGGGTAAGCAGGCTGTGAGAGAACCAGAAGGCTCAGTGGAGTACCAGGGTGCAATGGGAACAATTAAAGGGGATAAAGACATTGCAAGGAAATTAAATGATCTATTTGCATGTGTCTGCCACCAGTCATTTTGAAGAGATCCGTGGATAACAAAGCTGAGGGACTGTTGGAAAATAAAGGGTCAACTAAGACATAAGGAAAGAAAGTGATACATTTTGGAGAAGACAGCATCAGTAAAGGCTTTTGACATTACTCTTTCTGAAGAGCTAAGCACAGGCTCTGTTTTAGGCACACCAGTGAAATTAATTGGATTATTCAGATAGTTAAAAGTACAAATGTTCAGAAGTACTGGCAGCTGAAGCCATTAAGATTGTCTGGTAGTAATCAAAAACAAGCTGTCACTACAAATCTTCACTGTCCCACAAGACAGCAGACTAAAAAAGCTTGGACCAGTGCCTCTATCTTGGCAGTTGCAGATAATTCAGCTTAACATCCCTAAGTTAATATGTATTAAGAACCTCTCTCCTCTAATACCAAAAAGGTGGCCAAAGCTCTATAACATTTGGCAATCTGCAAACGTGGCATAGATACAAATCAAGTAAGAGACCACATCTTCCTTTGTTCCTTCCATGCACAAAAAATCACCAAGAGAGCATATTTAGCTTGTAAGTGGGGAGAGCTGACACTGCCCTGCAAGGAGGATTCCCACTGGGAGTAAAACACAGAAGAGGAAGCAGAAAGAAGGACTAGAAACACATCTTCAGGTTCCCCCAAATTATCTGAACTAATCCAAGTTCAAGAAGCTGGCTGCATCTCAAATCCTGTGTTCAGTTTTGGGTCCCTCACTACAAGAAGGACACTGAGGTGTGGAGCAGGGCTATAGAAGGGTAATGGAGCTGGGGAAGTGTCTGGACCACAAGCCTTGTGAGGAGCGGCTGAAGGAGCTGAAGGTGTTTAGCCTGGAGAAAAGAAGACTCATGGAAGATCTTACCAGTCTCTACAACTACCTGAAAAGAGGTGTCAAAGTGAGGGTCAGTCTCTTCTCTCAGGTAACAAGTGACAGGACAAGAGGAAGTGGCCTTTATTTGTTCTGGAAGAGGTTTAGATTGGATATTAGGAAAAGCTTTTTCACTGAAAGAGTTGTCCTGGAGACCTGTGAAGATGTGTAGATGTGGCACTAAGGGGCATGGTTTAGTGGTGGACTTGGCAGAGCTGGCTTAACAGATGGGCTCGATGATCTTAAAGGACTTTTCCAGCCTAAATGAGTTCATGATTCTATGAAAAGCTTAGAAAGGGAGACATGAGCAACACAGCAGATCCATGCAGGGGGTCAAGGGGACAAATGTGCCAGAAAGGCACATTTTTAACTGTTCCCAAACACAGCCAAGGTATGTTATTCATAAAATATGAATAAAACAAAGCCTCTGGAATCCAGTCAACAGTGGGCTTTGAAAAGGTGTTCATAAATCATACTAAGTCATTTATTTAATCAGATTAAATTCTCCTTTCTGCTCATGAAGTATTGATAAGAAAGCTCCCAACTTCTATTATTGTATTCTTGGAAAACATCTGGTTTTTTAATGTGCATATTTATTTTAGAAAATTAAACCTCATCCCTACTGAAGTCAGTACTGGAAATTATTAACACACAGTCCTTGAGGATTCATGTCTTGATTCAAACTCCTGGTCCTGAGTAACTACCCTGCCTCTCTGGCATCAGAGGAAAATGGCAATCACTCCAGCTTCTGCAAGACCTGATTTTCACAGTTTCTTCCTCACTTTTGGTGAGGAAAGGTCTCTCATATGAACCATGCACAATGCAGGGCATCCCTTGACTAAAGAATAATCAGGAAGAAGTTCAAAATAAAGAATTACAAATTAACATGGTGACTCACTTGACTAATCCTGCACTAGAGAAGATGAACAGTCAAACAGAGGAGCTCATAGCTGAGTCATGCATTGAAAAGGACTTGTCTCCTCTGTCTGAGGTCTGAAAAGCACATATTTGTGCAGAAATTAGCAAGGCTTGCCTGCAATTCACAGAGGAAATGAGCAGCAAATGCTCACAAAGAATATTTTGACCTGCTGTCGGTAACTTTCTTCATAGAACAATTCAAACCATATAAAATTGTTAGCTGCAAGAAATATGAATAATTCACTGACATGCAAACTGGAAAAATCATTACACAATAATATATGGCTATTTTTCTTATTTTGTAGAGTACCAAATGCTTCTTTGTCATGCCCAAGCTAAATTACATTTATTTTTTTTTTTTTATTTCTCTGTCAAAATAAAATACATGCACAGGAAACTCTTGCTGAGTAAAACACGGGTTGCATTAAGTTAATGTCAGACCTCCAAAATTAATTCTTCTGTTGCATCCAGTGTAGCTATCTTTGGTTTTCCAGTATGTCAGCTTCAAACAAGCATCTCCTGTTTTGTAACAAAAAGATAGCAAGTTTTTCTCTACAGCATCTGTGTCATTCTATAAATAAAATTCACAAGTAACTTTACATCCAGGACAACAGCCTGGATAGATAGGTGTACTGATTTTTTCTTCAGAGGTGCTTCGTCCAGCAATGTGTTGGATACAAAGAATAGCATAGACTAAGCTGAGACCTGAACTGTATTCCACACTTCCAATGTTAGAAATGCATGGCTTAGTTTATAACTGAATGAAAGCCATTCACACACAGATATCTGGGTGGCTTTGAATTCCTGCTTAGAATGAGCTGGAAGCCTCTTCCACAGCCAGTGAAGAGGAAATGTACAAGCCTGAGGAAAAAAAATTGCATCAATTTTTTTTTTAAATCATGCAAAAATTGCCTCTCAGTGACTTCCTTGAAGATATAAAAATTTTCCCTTGTTGTGTTTCTGCTAGAGGGTCTTGTACATAAAAGTATTATGAGGTATTTTTGCCATCACTTCCCACTTCAGTTGGACTCCATAGCAACCAACAGCCCACGAATTACACACTCTGCATTCAAGTCTGTGCTACAAACCTCCTCCTACATGCACTCATTCATACTGTGGGCACCCTTGCCAAATGAATACTTTGTCCCTGATATTCATATGACTGAGTAAGGACCCTTTCTCACATGTAATTTGGCTGACAAACAGGGACTTGCATGGACCCTGGGTTTTGGGAGGGAGACTTCCGGTGGTGGAGCTCTTCAGACACATGATGGAATCAGCTTCCACCAGAGGGAAGCTGGCATCTGTTCTTCCCTTTGCCTCAGCCCACAGAAGTGTCACACCATTTAGCAGGGGATCAGTCCAAGATAAAGCACAGAATTTTTACACTCCCCAGAGCTCAAAAAAATCCCTCCCAGAGCTCTCCAGAAACTTGATCCCAAACAGAGCAGGCAACTGATTGCAACCTATCACAGCACAAGTTCTTTGACCACTCCTAAGGAGTTCTTGTGGATGCAGCTGGGCTTGGCTGGCCTCCCATGAGCAGTGTACAACTCTGCTCAGCAGCCTGCTGCTGACAGAAAAGGACAGAATTCAATCTCGGATGCAATAGGACTGTTCCCCTGGCTGTGGGTTTGGGTTATTCCTTTAGGAATTAAGTATTTCTGAGATACACATTGGTGATTTTCTCACCTTTTTAGTACCCAGGGCCATGTCATGCTTGCACACTATGTAAATATCTCTGTTGAGAAGGAATAAATGACAATCACAGGCAGTGTGTTATGGTATTGTGGAAATTATTAAATGCCCTATACTACAACACCTAAGTGCAATCAATAATTCAGTTTGACAGAGCCACTGCTGTAATTTGCCTGCCTATTCCCATAGGCAGTGTCCCCTGCAAGGAGCATGGGGAAGACATGTAAAAAGTTCATTCCAGCATGAGCAGAGCCAGGGAGTCCATGGTGGTTTCAGGTTAGTGGCCTCCATTGTTAGGAATTTAGGAGATGACATGTGGTAACACACAGATCAGAATCCTGTTTAGGAGGTAGTTTTCAATCTCCTATGGTGATCTCACCAATTTTGTGATGGTTTCCTCAAAGCACAGCTGTAGTAATAATGAACAAAACAAATAGCTGGTACATGAATGGCTATGGCTAGAAGCATTAGGATTGATGACCTCTGTTGTTTATTTTACTCTGTGTGATTGCATAGCCTTTTCTTATTCCCTCTTGGCACCGAAATCCATCCTTGCATCACACTAAGCTATTTGCTCAATTTCTTGCACCATTGCATTTCACAAGTTAATTTTTCATTACAGAAAGGGAAGGGATTTTCTTTTGAACATTATGAAGCTACTGTTTGATGGCTGAAAGCAATTATACAGCTCCTTTGCTTTGTTATTGGAAGGAACAAATGGCACCACTGATTCAGTTTCCCTGGTATCATGTTTTGTCTCTGTGATTCTACTATTTCCCCTCTAGTTATAACTCCACTGCATCTTCAACATCTTCCCATCTGAAATAGCCTGGACCTTTTTGTTCTCTCATGATGCAATCACCTCACTTGTTCACAACACTAATTAATTCCTTTAATTACCTTTTCTTTTACTTTGGTCAGATAGTTATTTTTTACAACTCCTTCTTTTTGAAATAATACAGTGTAAAGTGAATTTCCTATTCAAGGTGAGATTTGAATATCAGCATGCATAAAAGAATTTGTTATCTTTTTCTATTTGTTCTCCATCTTATTTTTAATGTAGCCTAACACTTAATTAACTTTTCTGACCACCACTGCATGATAAGTACACTTCTTAATTATGTTGTCCATAACAATACAATGCTTTTCTTAAAAGGTAAAAAGTAATTGAAAATTCAGACAAAAGTGCACAGAGTTAAGAAAGGGTGAAGGACCTCCATATCAGATGTGGCCAAATATTAAAAATCCAACATTTTCTTGGACTTCTTTGCACAATAATGCTGCTTTTCTATGTCATTCTAGAGTTTTCCACAATGTTTGCTAATCCTCACTAACCTACATGATTTTTCTTTTTTTTTTTGTCACACCACCATTTACCTCACCTGTCTGCCAAAAGAATATTACTACTGAGCATTATGATAACATAATTTTGCCACTAGCAAGTCCTTCTCTCTGTCTAAAGTATCAAGATCCCTTTTATTGGCAAAACCATAGTTCAACTGTATTAAAATAAAAAAAATCAAAAGTTCACAGGAAGATCTTTTAATAGCTAACCAAATGGCATATTTACATATTTTACATTAAAGAATTCCAAGAAAATGATCTAATTGTCCCTTTGCTTGCAATCAGTCACTCTTACAGCAGATTTCAATGACGACAAGATCAAATAGTAAAGTTAAGTCAAATAACTGCTCACCAATGCACATATTTTGAGAGTGCTGTGTTCAGAATGACAAAAGTCATATTATTGTTTGTGGACATTCAAAGAGCACCTGGTTACTCAGTCCAGAAAGCCTCAAAAAATATATCTCTTGAGAGATATTGGGTAAGAGGTTGCCAAGACATGAGAAGAAGTGACCAAAATTAGAAATGCAAGTATATATTAACAAACACCTAAGCTGGCTGTTAAAGCAGGCAAAGAGCATATACTTGGCTTATGTCTGTACCTAAATCCATGCAGTAAAAGTAGCAGATATTAGAAATATGTACAAAACTCGTGTCAAACACAATAAGGTTTATAATTTGTTGTAGTTGGAGCCTTTCAGGGCACATAAAAGACACACATGAAAATATTCTAATATTTTCTTATAAATAAATGAAAAATTGTGTCAAGTATTATATATATCATGGAGGTTTCCCACTGGAACAATATGCAACTTTGATATAGCTGACAAGATGGAGGAACTTGATATTATTGATGTAGAAATAATCACTGGGGGACTCAAAACAGATGCAATAAAGATTCATAAGACAGCAGTCTAAAAAAATTAACTGCGTGTCTCTTCAGAAACAATGTTGAAAACTTGTTATAATGATTCAAGTGAACAGGAGAGAAGGACCAGGAAAAAAATGAAACTGTGTAGATTTATGTAATAAAGACTGATAAAAATATATAGAATCATGATGCTGTCAGCCACAAAGAAACCACTTTGCACAGTTATGCTGAAAAGGATATACAGTGCCATGAAGCTCAAGAAAAATGAGCATTTTCACCCTAGCTGCTTTTGAGCGGATCATATTTCACACAACTTCATTGACGAAAGTGAAGGAATGAATAGCAAAAAACATTCCCCCTTTAAAAAGCAGATTTATTTTTTCTCCACAGAAAGAGCAAATAAGCCACTTCTGTAGAAGACTGCAGACTTTACAGAAACTTTAGCAAGATAAAAATAGGCTGTGATCCAACCAGCAATGAAAAATCTGGTGACATGTCACCAGTGAAATTTTAAAAAAGGTATGTCATTACTCATATTCTCCATGTTTGCCCCAGAGTTCATTGGGTATTCAACCTCCTTTGTAGACAACAGCTGACAGAAGTTGCTCTGGGAGGTCTGGATTCCATGGACATGTGACTCCCCAGTATGTCAATCCACAAAATATGATAACTGAATTAATTTTATAAGTAGCTGGCAGGAAATGATGGAACGACCCCATCAGTCTCAACCATACAAGGTTGCAGTAGAAACCTTAGGAATGGAATTCTGTAGGCAGCATAACTGGACAGCACAGTAACATCACCACGGAGTGTGGCAATTGCCCTTTTTGGAGGGGAATCACTGAATACAGAAACCAAGTATCACCAGTGTTGTTCCAGTATCACCAGTGTTGTTCCATGTAGTGTTACAAGCCTTTCACTAAGGGCATTTTTGTTTGGTGGCAGCAATGGAGCAAATCTAGTGCCTAAGGAAAGCTAAAATTTTTTTTTCTGTGGATTTTAAAACTACTTAGACAAAACTGGTTGGGTTTGAGGAAATGAAAAATGTCGAGATCCTGAGATGGCTACAACCACCTAATGCTGTGAAAGCAAGGATGTGAGTATTCCTGGGATGTGCAAGGTTCCTTTGAAAAAAAAGAAGTCCTTTGGAATGGGGTTTGGGGGTGTTTTTTGGTCTGCAAGTTGCAAATTACAGTTTCCTGAGAAAACTGAAGGACAGACGGAAAAGATGTGAGCCTAGCATTACTCCCCTGAAATTTTTCCAAAGCAGCAACATGAACAAATTAATGTTACTGGCCCAGTTCATTTAGAAATACAACAGTGCTGAGGCTGGCCTTCTCAAAGTAGATGACACAATTATGGAACAAAAATCTTAATGTTCAGGCTGCAATTTGAAAATTAGAAACTGCCAGGGTTGCAGTTGTTTTCAAAATGCCTTTTGTGCAGGATCAGTGGACAATATAAGCTAAAATCAATTTTTAAAGTATGATTTTAGATAATCACAAAAGGGAAAATTAAACTTATTTTAAAACTCTAAGACCAGTATTCATAATTTTTGAGTACTTCAACTTACGTGAATGCAGAGGCTTAGTACATTATTTCTCCATTATTAAAAAAAAGAAAAAAAAAAAAAGGAAAAAGGGAAAAAGGCTCTGTCAATCTACCTGAAGCAATTAATCAATGCTTTACTTATAGTTCATTATCTGGATTTGAAACCTTAAATTTCTGAAATAAACTACCTTTTGACTAAAATTTCTAGTTCTATGATCTAGCAGCATGAAGGACTTTTCTTGAATGGGATGGGCTAGACCTTGGTGTAACATGCTAACAGCAATAGTGGGTAGTAACTGCTTAAGCTGAGATCCCAAAGGCAGCAGAAATAGAATTGTAGAGCCTTGTATTGGATGAATGGAAATGGAGAAAAGAAGCCCAGCCTGATATCCTTAGTCCCCTGAAGCCAGTACAGTTTTATGGTACATGCCAGCAATTCCCAGTAGGGTACAGATGAGTGTTGCTGGTGCAGTGTAGTTCTTGCCTTGGAATAATAATATTTTATAATTATTTTGGGGAGACCATCAAATTTTCTTCAGAATTTCCAGTGAAAAACAATCTAAGTGGTTTGTAAACTATTAAAGGGAGTCGAGCTGCAAAGAGAATTTCATATGAATTGCAATGTTAGGGATTCTGAAATAAAAGTTTTGTTGATTTCTTATTAAAGAAGTTATCAGTAACCTCCTAAATTACTCTGACCTCTAACCAGTAGAGTATATTTATATGTGTGGAGATTTAGTCTCTTCTTTCTGGCAACTGCTGTTTCTGATTTGCTGTTTCTGGGGAAAGGGTTGCATTTTAAGTTTCTAAACAACTGGAAACTGTAAAATGACAATGCAATTTATACTCTTCTATTTCTGTTGGTATTTCTTTTTATTATGAAGCTAAAATAATTAATTCAAAATATTTTTTTCACACTTCTAGTAAGAATGTTCACATAGTTAATACAGAGAATTACTGGAGAAATGTGACTAATTGAAGTCATGATTCTGTACTACTAATTCAATGATGAATAATTGTTAATGAAGCAACATATGTAAGAATTGAGTTCAGAACATAATAGGGAAAGAATCAGTGCTTTTGAACTCAATGCACAGTGATGCCCTGCCAGACCCTATGTTGGTATTTGAAGGAAGCAGCTCTGGAACCAGACAGCTGGAGCAACCAGGACTTTTACTCCAAACACGAGCACTGAAACAAAGATACAAGACAGCAGGGTGGCCGTGTTTTGTCAAAAGGCAGCCAAAAAGAGGCAGAAAAAGGATCAGCAGACATTGCCACAGCAAATATAGTTACATGGCCTTGAGAAAAGTTCCAGAAGAAAAACTTCATATGGGGGGCAAATGTGTAAATCTTGAACAAACAAATCACTCCTTGTTTTTACTCCCTCTTTGTTTGTGGAAAGCATTTACATGCAGTCATTTGTACTAGCTTTTTTACAAAGAAGCACCTAACTTTTTCATCTCTTCCTTTCCATAAAAAACACGAAAAGTAAACAAAAGAAACCCAGCAGAAAATCTTTAATTCTTTTTTTAACCTTTAATTTTTAACTTCTTTTAAAGTTGCAAAGCCCGCTTTTCAGAAGATGTCATCAGGGATGTGTTTAAGGTATTGTGGGATGATTTGTTAAAATTGCCATGGTTCTTAATACCACTCTGGTTGTCCTTTTCTGTATGTTATTCTCTCACAGTTCAGACTGTATTGAAGGGGGAAAATTAGGTAGGGACAGTCCATTTTATAGATCTCTGCACAGGCTTAGGACACATTTGTTACAACAGCAGAAATAATTTTCATAAAAGTAACAGTAGCGCATACTTCTCTTTATTCTAGACAATATTTTGACTTCACCAAAAGATTACTAAAATGGCTTTACGCAGTATCAAAGAATAACTACAAGCTATCAGGTCTTTGCAAAATGATTCCAATTATGTTGCAGTTAGTTTCACTCCACAAAAACACATTTCATCTTGATCTGGCAGAACTCTTGACCACTCCATTGCCTTGCATTAGGCTGATTTAGCTTTGGTTAATATTTTGCAATAGGGTTTAACCGCCAAGTAAATGCACTACTTTCGTTTCTGCATGAGAAGGATATTGAGTCATAAGGTATTTAAGCAAATGTCTGAAGCAAAGTGTATCAGTAGCATCATTGCCGATGAGGAGCCCACAGAATGCCAGTTACCTGTATCTTACTCATTGCAAAATGTTTTCTAATATTTGGAAATCTAATTCTGTTTAAGATTAGGGATAATTTTGCTTTTATTCTATGTATCCACTGTTCACTACCACATTTTGTTAAGGTAAACCATTATATTCAGGTATATTGAATCCCACCTTTTATTATCTTCAACTTGTATTACACTGTCATATTTTCCAGACTACTTGTTGTGCTATTCTATTGTTGACTTAGCTCAGGTTTGTCTCTTGTGCTAGCACTTAGGTTACAAGACAGTTGAGGTGGGTAAAGACGAGTAACTACTGCTGTCCTGCTGACAACGTTCCTGTAATACAGCCCAGAATCTTTGCTTCCCCAATAGTATCTCTTTACTGTATATAATTTCATTTGTAGTCCATTCTTTACCCTCAAATCCTTTTGTGCCAAGTCAATATTAGTTACCCATGAACACCTGATTTAAGAAATCAAGAGGTGGGAAAATCCCAGTAGAGACAAACCTGTCAGCCAGGACGAAACCAGTAATGGCAGATGTGTCTGGTGCCTCACAAATCTCCTTGGCTTTTTAACATGGAGCCTACGTCTGCTAAGCCTCTTTCTGAAGTAAATCCCAAAATGATCCTGAAGTACTTTAAAATGATTCATATAAAACGTTCTCTGAAAGAAAGTGAATGTGCATGTACCTGTGCATACATTTTAGCAGAGAATAATAATAAGATGCTGGAAAAAGAGAAGGCATTCATTGGCAGCATAGCATACACAAATTGCCATTTTCCCCAGACTTGCAAAACTCTTTTATTCAAACAGAATTGAAGGCTTTATCAGAATAAAAGTGAATTTAAATTGCAGGAGCCAGCTAGAAGTGGCTTACATGTAAATGAGAACCTAAGAAATGGAAAGATTTCCACCATTTCTCCCTAGGTCAGAGTTTATTCCTCCTCCTTTTCTATTTAGTTTTCAAATGAATATTGCAGTACATTTGGAAACAGGATTTTTCATCAGTCTCTTTCTCTTTCAATATAAATCACATTTCTTCTTTTGTACCTATACAACAGACAGGTAGGATTTACCCTGGGAAAGCAAGGCAATGCACACTTATGGAAAGACCTTGCAAAGTGGGAACTGCTTAGAGGATCACAACTCCAAGATAACAGGAGAAGACGAAGATGACTTAGATAGGGTTATCACAGTCAGGTGTAGATTCTCCTGGTTAGAAATACCCATGCAAAAGCAATCCTGTGTGCTAACACATAGCCTAGCACTCTGAAGCAGTGTAGGCAGCACGTATACTCTGTAAATTTATCTGTGGATATCTAAAATACGTGGCTGGCATCTCTTGGATTTGCTGTGAAAGGCAGTCAGGTGGAAGGAAACAGTGAAATATTTAGCCCTGGCAAGGGGAACAAATGTTTTTGATCACACCATAGTAGTTGTTGTTACCCCTTTTTTTACCTATGTTACTTCATTCATAGCTGAATTTATGGAATTCAGTTCCTCTACTGACATGTTATAAAACCAGAGGAGATGAAATTGCAACTTTGTGGAAAGGAGCACAGGACTGTCTGTAGGAAAGAACAAGGAAGATGTGGGAATAGCTTGTAGCTGGAACACAAGGAAGAAAAACACATTGGTTTAAAAAGGTTAAAAAAATATCCTCCTGCTTCATGAATTCAGACCATCAGGTCTTGATGTAGTATGTGAGAATATGTGTGTTTTAAAGTACACTTGAGAGTGGTTCTGTGGGATCAGACCTAAAGTTCTTCTGCCAGGAACAGGCCCCTAATAAGAGGTTTGATACACAGCAGGTTGACAAGGTAAAAAATAGAGACCATACTAATTTGACACTGAAAACCACGTATTTTTTCTTATGTATGTTAATGCGGCAGTCACTAGCTTACACTTTCAATCAAATCCTCAATTTTGGTCCTAAAGGGAATATTATGGGATATTAAATAAATACTCCATATACCCTTTTCAAATAGGTTGTTATTGAACCTGTAGCATCATAAATTTACATGGTGCTGTGATTTATATTGCACATGTGAAAGAAAACTGGCACCACATGTCTTAATGCATGCACAGACATGTGCCATCCACTGTGCCTCTGCAGTGGAAAAGTGGAAAAGATACCATCTCTCTATAAAGAAAAAGACATTTGCATATTACCTTTCTTCTTAAAATGAATTTTTACTAGCTTGGTTTTGCTCAGCATGGACAGTTTTCAGAAGCAGTTCTGTAGGAAATAGTGTCAGCAGGAGGCTAACTGGCTTGCTTTGCCCTCTGTCCCTGCAACAAATGGACCCTCCAGGAAGTTTACAGAGCTGAGATTATCATAGTCTGTGAACAAGGGATAGTTGCTTTTTTGCTCTGGTTGCTGCACTTATTAAAAACAAAAACTGTGAGAGTGCAATCAGAATTTAAGACCAAAATTTCTTCTTTCTTAAGAAATTACTCAATTTTCTCATTTTTAGGAATCAAATCTCCAGTCATGACATATTAATTATGATGCTCCAACTCTTTAATTGTTTTAACCATGACAAAGGAGGTGAAATACAGAAGATCTTCAACAATTCAATTTTTTATCTGATTTATCAGAATGACTTTACTCCTCCATCCTTTCCCCTGTCCTATTCTATCTGCTTGGTTAAATTTTGAGGTGTAAGTGGCAGCTGAGTGCTTGTACCACTTAATTTCCCACATCATTGAGAGCTTCCCACGGTCATGGCACTTTCACAAGTGCAACCATAGGAACAACTGTGTCTCCCTCACCCTCCACCCTCACCATGGCAAAGAAATACCCTGAAGCAGGGTGACTGTGGTAGCAGGGTAGAATTTGCCCCAGTGTGCTGTTCAGCCATTCCATGGAGTTGAGCAGCCACTCTCAACATCCACATCCTGACCAAATTCATGCTGTCTGTTGTAACTCCTGTAGGATCACCTGGTCTCCTAACACCACCAGTTCCTAGGCATCCCTTGCGCTGTTCAGACGGTGCTGGAATTGCAGGATGCTCAGCACTTGCCAGAGTGAAAACACCAGATATTTCAATGTAAAATGCAATTGATACAGGGCTGAAAGTTCAGAGGAAACAGTCTAAAATAAATTATGGCCTGGGGAAATAATACATCAAGGGAGTATTAAAATTTTAAATTTTCAAATGTATTTAAGGATTCCAGCTCAGTATTTCCATTGTTCTCTGATGCTTCTACTGCATGTAGCTTATAAATAGCCAGCCAGAGAATTTTATTTTTCCTTCCCTGACTCTTTTCAGTCTGTTCCTGCTTCAGTCCCTGAATTTGCCTTAGCTGATCTTAGTTTGGTTTGCAGGCTAGAAACAGATCAGAATATTAGATGTTTAGAAAACTTGATTTGAGGAGAATTGTGACAGAAAAAGTGTTCTGGTTTCTTCCTACAAAGCCTCACCTCAAAAAGCTGCTATTTAGAAGAGCATTCATTCACGGTTTCCAGCAGTTTTCAAAGTTCAAAAGGGCAAAGACCATGTGGGATGTCACATTGCTTGGCTTCCTACTATTCTGTGGATAAAGCTGTTATGGTGCTCGTTTGCAAATCCCATCTGTGAGGATGACATATACAATCCATGTAGGACTATGGGTCATTCTTTTAGGGACAAGTGCTATCACAACTCTATACAGTTTCTCTTTTCTGACACCCAGACGTAAACCCTCATGCAAAAAATTGAATCTTTTGAGAGTCTGGGAGGAAAAGCAGGGGATGTGTATGTGTGCCTATGTGTTAGTTGTGTATATGTGTTTGTATTTTTTTTTAATCAAATGTCCTTCTTTCCGCCTTTATAAAGTATGGGAATTGGATTTGGTCTCTTTTTGCCGCAGGAGGAAGGTGTCACAGAGCTGCTTTCCAGTCTGCCCTACATTTTCCTATGTTATCCTGTGGTTGAGCTCCTGCAACTGTGTTTATCACCCCTAGGCACTGTCCTTCACAGCTCTTCAGTCAGCCCTCAGCCAGCCCAACACCATCCAGTCACCTTTTCCCTCTCAAAATGTGTTTGATTGCCAATCCCTCTCCATGGAATTTATTTTTTCTTTTCAATCAGGCTTCTCTCATTCTTCAACATATGCTTCATAACTTTCCCAGCTGTTGTTTTTCTTTCTCTTTTTCAGACATTTTCTCTGTCTTCTTGGATTCCCTATGCAGCCCAACACAGGATTCTCATTTGTGTATGTCATCCTGCTGTCATTCATATGGACTACAATTGCCTTCCCAAATATGGCTTCTGTAATAAATGGTACTAACTGAATTAAGTTGCCGCTTGCAAGCAAATTAAAACATTTCAAGACAGAGCTTCTTTTTGTCTTCTTTGTCCAACATTTAATTTGCACATCTGTTACTCTTCAAAATGAGTATTCTGCTTATGCTATGCTGCCTTCCCCTATCCTGAATTCTGCTGCCATTTCAGACCAGCTCAGAAATGAAATATGAATTATTTGTTTATGCAGTGTACTTCTAGGCTATTTGTTGGTCAATGCAATGCTTGAACCACAATGTCAATCTGCATTACTGTGAGCATCTCCCAATACAGAATCACCAGCTCCTAACCAAACCCAAAGACTTGATGTGTAAAAATCATTATGGTGTTAGGGCTGGCTGCACTTCAGCTGTAATCTCTCATGATAAACAGACACGAAGCTGAGTTATTGCCACAGTTCTCCTGTGACTATAAATCAGTCTCAACAGATGTTTACTCCCTCATATTCTATTAAGCATCTGAGACTATGCTTGAAATATATTAGAACAACCAGCACTTGAGATGTATTCTTTTATACCAACAGGATCTGGTGATGATAATATCCTTGCAATTACAACACTTAGAGGATTCTCAGGAAGGACATACTTGGTTTTTATCACTATCCTTTAAAATATTTATAGCTGTTGGTTTACCTCTATGTCAGAATATTTCCTTTCCCTTTAGCCCCACTACACTGTCCTACAGAATGGTAAGTATCTGGCATTTGAGATTCCCTGGGTAATAAAAGATGGTTTATGGCTAGTATTGGACTTGGGATTGTATGCTGTAAACAAAGCAGCAGGTTTTCTCTGTCTGACTCATGGAATTTTTGGAGCTGTGTGACAGCGTCTAAGGCATAGACATGAAGAAAAAAATTAATTACCATCTTACTGAAAAAAAATTATGAAAAACATTCTGCCCCCTACCCCAAGCTGTATTTGCAGAGGATAGTGATTGGAGTCCTTCTTCTGGCTCTCTACACAAAAATAAATTTTACTCTGGCTGAACAACCTTGAAAGAAGCACTTTTGCTTGGAAGATTAATGAACACCTTCTCCTGAATTACTTGTTCACCCAAAGCTTCATCTCCCTGGTATAAGCAGTGTGTATTAGAAGACACAGGAACAGTTGTGGAAGTTACTGAAGGCTTTCCCCAATCCAACAGCTGAGAAGACCCTCTTACCTAACTTCTTTAAAAGCTTCAATTTCACTACAGGTGGATCAGAGGAGTGCTTAGATTTGGTGAGGGCTTAGATTTGGTGAGAGTGATGAAATGAAAAAGTGTGAGAAAGAGTATTTGTATTCCAGCACATGGAACGTTGTTTTTTACATGAAATCCTTGTTCAGGTCTCATCAAAACTGTGTGTACACATTTGTTTGTTTTACAAACAGGAATTTTTTATCATGCAAATTATTTAATCAAAAAAAATCATTACATGATCAGTTTGACATTCTAATCTGTCTTTATTGCTGCACATATTTGCATTCAAAATAGGGTGCTCTGTAAACAGTGGTGTAAGTAGTCTTTGTGGGTTTCAGGTGGTTTCACACCTTGAGTTCTGATCAAAGTGAAAAATGTCCCTCCCTTGTACTAGTGTACAGTAATATAGCTCAACAGCTTTTCTCTCCCTCAAGATGGAACTTATCTGATCTCTTTCTTTTCTATTCATCTGCTCATTTTCATTTATTCAGTACTGAATAAGTTAAAATGAAGGTATTGAATATGTGATTAACTAACAGATCCAAAATAAACTATGCAGGACCTAGAGAGAAAGTGATGACATCATCTCTAAGAAATCTGCCTGAACAATGGAGAGAAATCAAACCTATGCAGAGCATGCTAAATTAGTATAACTCTGGAACTATGACAGATCTCAGCTAGTGATTTGGCAATAAGAATTACCATCCCCTTGGTTTTTTCCCTGTCATCAAAGAGGTTTTGGTCAAAACAATCATCATTATATTTTTTGACTATGTGGAAACAAAAATTAAATTCTTGCCAGTGAGCTTTGCAGATATCACAAACCCCTAGAAATGATAACTGGGGAGCAGGACATGTTTAGCTCTGCACAAGAGTGTGAATCACATGCTAGACTGTGCCCACATTATGGATGAGAATGTATGACACATTTACCAGTGGCATTTGTATTTTAGGAAACTGACTTGAAAGCAAATTTGAGCTGAATATGAGCTCAAAATGGGATAGTTAAGAACAGAGTGACAATCTTGTGTCTAACAGGAGGAAACAGATGAGATAGGGTTATCACTTGATGATTTATTAGTAAAAAATTTTATTCAGTTCATCCACCTGCACCTTGGCAACAACTGTTCCTAAGTTGATAGGAACTTCCTAAAGTTTCAAGTTCCTAAAAATGATAGGAACAGTCCAGAAAAGAAAGAGAAAGAGTATTTTAAACCTGGAATTTCTTCCCAATTCTGAAAGTAAAGAAATTAAAACTATTTAAGCACTGGCATCTTAATGTATTGTGATACATTAAGCTAGTGGATTGCTTTGTAGAACATTATTTTTCCTGTGCTGGCTGCTCAGAGCTGTGTTCTTTACCTTGTGGACAACACAAAGTTGTTTTTTCCTTGAGGAAAAGGGTGTTAGCTGCTTTACTTTCCCAATGGTTAAAGGTGAACACAAGAACCTCTGCTGCAGAGTCACTAATGCACTATCTTCTTGTTGCCTGACAGTGACTGCCTCCCCAGTGAACTCAAAAATAGGTTAAATATGATGTGGTCAGGACACAAAAGTACAAACATGGGAATATGTCATATTTTTGTGGTACATTTAAACTAACATCATCTAGCAGCTGGAAGCTGAAGCTGGAAACATTGAGACTGGAAATGAAAATCTAGTTTGCTAGAGATGTCAGGTTGGTCTATCTGTTGCATTCTGGTGGCTGAAATTACAAATGTTTCTAGAAGCTTATATAGAAATTCTGTCTTTAATACAGGGAATACCTTAGAAACATCTTGGATCTGATTTGTCCAAGCAGTCATATTACACAAATAATGACATTTCCTGTTAAAAATCAATGTATTTATAAGCAGAAAGTTTAAAGGTTTCTTCTGCCTCTATGACAAGTGATGCTAACAGTAACCATACTCCCAGGTGCATAAATGGTAAGAATGTCTGGACTGAAAATCAATTTATGGACTATAGCTATTCTGATTTTAACAGACCCTTTAAAATTATTATTTCTTTATAAACAACCCCTCATAAATTAGAATTTGATCATAAAGGAAGAGAAGGCACAGCCAGTGGCAAATGAGATTAAAATAAGGAAGGGCAGGCTGAAGGGTGAGCTCTTACTCTTGCATGTCAATATCACAGCCTATTCCATTAGCATTCAGCTGAAATGTGAGCTTGTGAACATCTTGCCATCACTGAAGACACATCTGCAGAAAGGTTGCCCAAGATACATTTATGTAAGAAGTGCGCAATGCCTGTTTGAACTTTTTTGTAAAATTTGTGTTTCTTCTGGTCAATAACCTGCTCCCATGCTGCTTAATAGGACATTGCATTCACCATTTCCTTCTCCTTAACAGCTTTTCCTCTTGTTGATGCCTTTAGACAGCTAAGTAGGAGAACATCCATTTATTTACAGCCCAAATCCTGCCCCAAATCCCTGTTGCACCTGGAGTGCTGCAAAAGCCCACAGAAAAAGCTTCTTGTCATCTGACTCCACATAAGAGCTGAGGTTCAGTGGCTGAACTGAGGTAAAATTTGCATATGCTTTTTAATGCCACTGAGGAGTCCTAGGAAAGTACATCCTATGCTATTTGCCTCAGCTTTTCTTCTTTGAAGGTTAAAATTATATTTTCAGAAATAGGAAGGTTTGCTTTGGTTTTTGCACACACAGACCTACACACAGACATGGAGGCATATTAAAGGTCTTGTTGAAAATATGAGCCTAAATCTGACAGGAATTATTATTCTGTCAAAATTTCATTACAGGAGCCATAGACACCAGCATGCTCAGCTTTCCAAAAGCAGGACCTGATGTACAAGGTTAATCACAAAGATTCATTTTGTTGAGGGATCAGAACCCCAAAGTTGGCTCTATGTAATACCTAAATCCCTTAATGCAACCAGCAGAGTCATAGTGCTTCTGTCCTCTAAAGCTGATGCTTTCTATTAATTCCAGATACCTGTGCATTCATCTTTGTTTTCAGGTAAATTGCTAACAGAAGAGCTTTGTGGTTGAAAGAAAGGCAAACTTGCAGTTCAGAAATACAGGAGATAAACTGCTGGCCTCTTTGTAGTTAGCAGGACTTTTATTACTGCCCTCAGTTCATGATTTTGCCAAACATGGTTTGATTATGCAAAGTAACACTTCTGTATCATTTTCTGTACGCTTATTCACATGCAAATGAAAATCAGAACTCCTTCTGAACTCTGCTTTTCACATGGCAATGAAAGGTTTTCCCAGAAAACAATATGAAAAATTGCAGGCATACGTGTATTGTTCTTAAATAATTTCTATGATGTAAATTCAAAGCTTCAGTTGATTGACCTAAGGATGAGACTTTTTCATCAAAAACTTTAGACCATGGCAAGACAAAATCCTACCTGGAAATCAGAATTGATAGAACTTATGACCTGAATCTGAATTTTGTTCTTTCATATGATTTTGATCAAGATTCAACAAAACACATGGTAACCCTACAGCTGATTACACTTCTCCATCTCACCATGAAGGCAGGCAAAATGGTATGGAATAACTTACAAATACGAGGACAATGTGAACATGATATTCCTGGACTAGCCCCTTTTCTCTGTACCACTTCAAATAGGTAGTGAAAGCTGACTAATCACATTAACATTTAAGGACATTATTTTATAATAACGGCTGGGAGATATCTTTGTTCATACCACTCCATAAAGAAATGGCCTGAACAGAAAACACACTTTGTGTGAATCTCCTGCTTATTGGACTAACAACATAGAGCAACCAGAGTGTGTAGAAATCACAATGCAGTTTGTGGAAATACAGCAGAGGTTGCAATTCCCAAAATGGTTCAAACAAACAATCAAACAAACAAGCAATCTGTTAGAAAGTCTGAAGACAGAATAAATATTGTCAGTTTCTTCTGCACCAGGAGAGCTACAAGAATCTCCATATGTTTTGAGATTCTTTCTGTCAACCTGTTTGGCTGGTCCATGATAGAGCTGAAGTAATTGTATGGTAGACATTAATGTACGTGTAGCAAAAAGACATTATCTGGCTAAAATTTGGAACTATTTCTTTAAAAATTCCAACATGAGCTACATATGACACACTGATGTAGCCTTATCTCTCAATGGTCCTATGTCCTAAGAATGAGGACTGGCAGGTGATCAGGTGAGATGGAAGTTAGAGTGTAATGGAGATACGGTTACAAAATCTTTTGCTGAAAATGGCCTTGCTGATTCAAAGATGGCCACAAATATTCCATTACGAGTTGAGTGTGAGTGTGTGTAAAAAGATAAGGACACTATCTACATTTACCTACTCTGATCCCAGTTGGCTGCAAAAAGCAGAAGAATCTTCCTACCACAGTGGTCGCGATTTTCCAGTACTCCTGGAAACCCATCTGTCAGAGCCCGTTTGATTCCTGGATCATCAGCCTTGAAGTTTTTGAACATATCCAGATTTAATTGGCGGTATTGGAAGTACTGAGCCAGCAGTCTGAAGGCCTCAGTTTGGTGAAACTTTCTGGCTCGGAGAAATCTCAAGATGAAGGCATCATCTGTACGTAAAAACCCAATGTCAGGCCTCGTGATGATCATGTCTCTGACTTGCTGGATATCCTGGTGCAAAATGTCTGGGTTTTCATTCAGTTCCAGGCGGGCTTTCTCTATAGTCTCTGGACTAAGTCCAGCTTGTAAATGGGTCATCTCTGCAAAAACTTCTTTTCCAAATCCTTAACTTCTGATATTTTAGTAGAAGTGCTGATCCCATTCAACTGATGGTCTGATGTGAGCGTGAGCCATTCAGATGCTTTTTGCTATCAAGATGATATTTAACAAGTAAAAGCAAAGGCCTTTTCTTATTCTTGCAGAGTAACAGGCAGTTCACATGTACTATAATCCATCCAAAGGAAAGTGGTTTTTATTCCACCACTGACTAAAAGAAAAAGAAAATATATAAAAGAAAGATTAAATGTGTATATAAAGCTTGTAGGAATGCATTCCTGAATTTATTTAGCCATAAAATTTCTTTGTGTAGGAGGATAACAGTCACATAATTTCAGAATGGATGCATTTAAGATAAGGCAGTCACTAACATCTTGAATATATGTTTTCAGGCTTTCAGAAAAGCAATCTGATTTATTGACAATTAACACTAAGCTGTATCAACTTTCTATTAGAATACCCTTCTTAAAGTTGTCTTGCAGAGGTGTGGGAGTTGCAGCATCCCTAACTTCAAGCCAAGGATGATAACAGCAAAAATAATAGTAATTTTTTCACACCAGTAACGGAGCAGCATTTCAACTTCATAACTAGACAGATTTACCCTCATCATACTAAGTAGAACAACTCTTTGATTTGGTTTTATCATCTATACTATCATCTTGTATCTCTCTTTGAATAAGACCCTTTAGCTGACTAAAAAACTGATTTTTAAAAAACCCATAACTCCACCAATACCAGCGACAATTTCTACTTTTTAGAAACTCACTGGAAATATTTCCCATTGAGACTCAATATGTTCATGGGAAACTTCACCCAGATAAGGTTCTTGATGTATCCAGTCTGGCAGAGTTGGTGTTTTAGTTGAAAAGAGATGTATTTTATTCAAAATTTCTTTTTTCAGTATACTGTAGCTTTTCTGAATACCTAATTCTGAATTTCATTTTGATTTTCATACTTTACCTAGAATTTGTTTTTACAAGTGTTACAAGAAAATCTGCTTAAGCTGTTATGTATGAGCAAAATGATACAGTGAATCTCTTACATTTCAGTGACATAATTAGCAAGAGGCTGTCATCGAAGTCTGTGTAGCTACACTTGTGTGAAATAAGATCAAGGTCTGTTCCAATGTGATATATGTGTGAGGAAAGATCAAGATCCATACAATTTTTCAGCCATCACAGAAACAGACAAGCAAACTGCGACCCCCCCACTCCCCCCAGCCCACTTAACTGATCTCTCTTTTTAATTTCTGAAAAAGAAAAATTGGTTTTAAAAATTTAAAGGGAATCCCTCAGTGAAAGACACACTTTTTGTATTTGAAGAAAGCTGTTTGGAAAGTTATGAATTATTTATAGCAAAATAACCATTTCATACAGCTACTCCCCTGGGTTCAGCATTCTCAGATCAAACAAAGGGGAGAGCAGCAGCCAAAGCATTTCTTGGTCCCGGATTTGCTCAAAGTTATGTTGCAGGACCTGGAAGTCAATGACCTCAAGGGATGCCTTGGTTCCCTGCTTTGTGACCTTGCATGTTATTGATAAAAAAGTACATTTTAGATGCCACAGCTGCAGCCCCAGGATGAAATCCCAAAATTTAAATACAGAGTGTTTCTGCATATTTGCTTAAAGGACATTTGTGGTCGGAGATAAGCTTTTCATTTACCAGCAATATGAATTGGACTTTTCTATGGGTGACACAAAGGAGAGTTTATTAAGCATCCTTTTTCTGTATTCACTGTGGAGCTGGAGTTGAAAAGAGCTACCTGCAGAGCAGAGAATCTGATGATTGATCAGCCTGGGAAAACTCCAGGAAAGGCAGAGCTGGGAGAAAAGAGGTCTTTGAAAAGGCACTATGGAGGGCAAATGATTCCAGAAAACAAGTCCCCGTGTTTTAAGGGTTGGTCCATGAGTGCAGGCTATTCAATTCTTAAAGAAACTAGAGCTGTAATAAAGGTGGATTCCTCACATAAAAATAAACTAAGCTATTTTTTTTACTCTTGCCTTTATTAGATCAAATTAGAATAACTCCAATGGTATCAACTGAATTCCACTGATGTGAAATGACAGTAGGCCATAGAGAAACCAGGCTAATATTTTGTGACTGAAATTTCAAATTAATGGTGACATCAGCATTTTCTTGCATAAATCGTGGGTATAGTTATAATGCCCCCATGAGCTAGTTAGAGAGCTAGAATTATTTAAAAGTGTCATTAGGGGACTGTACTGCCAGGATTGGTCCCTCCCTAGTTTTAACAGCATGTGTAGAGTATGGAAAATTCTTTGCTCCCAAGGGTGTTAAGCAGAGATCTGGAAGCAAGAAGCTTATCTGGGGTCTGCATTAGCTCTGGCTTAGGACCTAGTAAGAATTACAACACCTTTAGCGTTCCTGTGGCTTAGAATCACAAAATTGTGGAATCACAGAATGTTTTACTTTGGGGGGGATCTTTGAAGGTCATCTGGTCCAACCTCCCTGTCATGGGCAGGGACATCTTTCATTGGATCGAGTCTTTCAAAGCCCCATTCCATCTGGCCTTGAACACTTCCAATGTTTGAGCATTCACAGCTTCTCTGGGAAACATGTTTCAGAGCTTCACCACCCTCATAATAAAAAAAATTTCTTCATTATATCCAATCTGAATCTGTCCTCTTTCAGTTTAAAAATGTTAGCCCTTGCCCTATTACTACTTGCCCTAGTAAAAAGTCTATGACCATCTTTCTCGTAAGCCCCCTTTAGGTACTGGACAGCTGCTGTGAGGTCTCCCTGGAACCTTCTCTTCTCCAGGCTGAACCACCCCAACTCTGTCAGCTTGTCTTCGTAAGAGAGGTGCTCCAGCTCTCTGATCATTTTTGTGGCCCTTCTCTGGATCTTCTAAAACATCCAAGGATTAGCAGCAGATAACAGTGATGCACGCACACAATTCCCAGTGGTTCATCCATTTTCTAGGGGTCTATGGGAGTAAAACTGTCCCTTCCTCTGCTCCTTTTCTGTCTCCCATCTCCACCAAGATGCTTCTTTGGCAATAAGGCAAATCCTTGAAAGGTCAAACGCAGTCTGCTCCAGGAGAAAATGAGATTTGAAATAAAGTCTGGCCTTTTTTATTGGTTCCCCAACTATTTAATGTCAAAAAAGTTTCCTACTCTTTTTAACTAATTTAAATGCTCAGGATTATTCCAAGGTGAGGGAGACACAGTCCTTCCTTGTCAGATGTTGCCAAAACACAACTTACAGATCCTAATTCTAACAAAAAATCCATTTTTAAATGCATTTCAGAGTTTTCTGATAGTGAGCTGAGCTATAACTGTAATGGATTACAGTTATCTGTAGATTACCCCGATTATCACCTGGAACAGGCTGCACTAAAATGCTTCATTGGTGTGAAGTTATATATTGCAAAATAATCTAAAATATGTATGAACAATTTTGTCACTCCTGGAATCATAGGGCAAATCATGAAGGTAACAATCCACACTGGCACCATTACCTTCAAGGAGCCTGATATACATCAGTGAATGATTTGGCTCTCCCACAGCTAACTTTGACAATAAATTTAGCACTCCACAGCTACCCAGTTTAACTGTTGCTGCACTTTCTCAAATGGTTCTGATTTATTCTGATTCCCAAGATATAACAGAAGCTTCATCTCCATTTTCACCTCCTCCCACACACGGCAATCTCTCCTTCTCTTCCGGTGTTGTGTACAGCTCTGATCCATCTGCCAATTTTTTAGATGTTTACATCTTTATTCAGTTTGGTGCAGGGTTGTTTTTTCTTCCAAATGAAGATACTGGCCTTCTCTTCCTATTTTGAACATTGTTGCTGTGTATTGGCACACGAGAGTGTGCTATAGTCTCAACAGCTGTTTTTCTGTCTTGTGACTCTGTTCCCAAGGGACTATTTGCTCTTCTAACGTCTTCACAACCATTTATAATAAATCATCCCTCCAAAGGAACAAAATTCAGCCTTAAATGAAAAAAAATTACAGAGGTTTGAAACACAACATACTAAAATCAAAACAAGGAGGGAAGTTTCCACCAAAATTATGGTGTCACATACAATTTTGGCTAATTAATTTTCAATCCCAGCAAGGGAATGACAGGTGACAGTGAGTGTTCAGCATGGATTACATACTGAAAATGGGATACAATTTTCAGACAAGCAGCTTATATTTTTGCATGATCCTCAAAAAAAAAGAAAGTTAATAATAAAATGCATAGCAATATTTACTATAGAAATTAAAATGTAAATAACACTTTTCTAAAGTATACAAAGCACTTTTCATTCAAGGATTTTGATATGTCTTGCTGCTCTCTCTTCAATGACAGCTTCTGGGTCAGCATTCAATCCCTATTTGCACTGCCTGCCCTAGAAAATTGGCCAAAACCTGCCTTCACTGATGACGGCAATTGTCTGGATCATTTTGTTCCTGTCCACTTACCAGTCCCTGCAACAACACTTGCTCCTTTAAGTACCTCATGTCCATTTGGCCCTTCCCCATCCAATTCAGTTCCAGAAAGATTTTAGCTGTCTCTTAATCTACCAAGTGTTTTCCATCCAGTCCAAAGCTATTTGCCATGTGAAATTTCATTACCATAGTTTTCAAACTGAGAAGGCACTAACATTTCATCCTCACCTGGTATTAAAAGTATCACTGCTAAAGTCTGGCTCATTATATAATTCCTAACCCCTAGCATTTATACAGATATTAGCTGCTGAAATCATGCCAGAGAGGAAGGGAGTGGGCAGGGAGGGAGGGAAAATGGTAATATAGCATGATTTTATCTCAGAGTGTGGGCGTCATCTCATTAAATTTCTTTTTAAAAATATTTTGATGCTAATTCTGGAAAATCTCTTAGGGCTATGTTCTGCTTAGCAGGGGTTGCTCCATAAGGACAGGGGAGGATGAGTCCATGCCTGTACCTACAGGGATGGTTCCTATGGCCCTTTCTGGCCTTGTGGGACCTTAGTAGAAACCTGCACTGGAAATGGAGTAGTCAGACCTAGAAAGGATCCTACCCCAGCTCCATGAACCAATTTCAAAAGAGCAATGAGCAAAACTGACTCTTTTTCCCTTGGCTGCGAGACCCTGGCATCTCTAATAGATTGTGGGGAGAAGCACAGCCCTGAGTGATTTGCCTGGGATCCCAGAGGACACATTTCATGGAGCTGGGAACAGATCATATCTCTCCTGAGCCATAAGCTTACATGTTATTACATGTTAACATCCAGGGAATCTTTCCTCATCATCCACTTGACCCTTTGTTGGACTTTCTCTTACATGTTCATGTCTCCCTCGTACTGGGGAGCCCAGAAGAGGACACAATGCTCCAAATGTGGCCTCACCACTACTTCTCCATAGTCTTTCCTAAAGGACTAGATTCTCCCAGTGAACATAAATTAGTTAAATGCTGCAAGTCTTTCTGCTCCAAGTGCTGGTGCTCCTGTAAATCTTCACTAGGGATTTGTTGCTTCTTGTCATTATGAAAATAGTGAATGTTTGTGACTGTAACAGCTGTGTGGGGAATTTGATGGCTTCTCACATTTTCCCAGGGTAGAATCTCTCCGCTCAGGTACAAAAACTAACATTTCCTTCAGTTCAGTAAAAACAACACATCATGCATTCCTACTCATTCTACAGTCTTCTGGTTAGCTTGATTTAGTTACACATTGCCCTCAGGCTACATCTAAATGTCCAGTGGTGGTAATTTAGCCATGGCACAGCACAAAACATGGCAGAAACTCAACTGGTCTTCACTGCTTTCTGCACAGTATGTAGGGCAGGCATGTCTGCAGCACCAACCTGAAGCTGTCCTGCTATTCCTACAAGCTGCCAGGCAGGAGGAGAGACAGACAAGGTTGTCTAGCAAACATAAAATTTAAAAACTGCCCTGTTATCTTATGACCTAAAATGTGCAAAACGTATTAACTATCTGAATATTAAAGAATTGGACCACATGCCAAAGACGGGAACTTATACAACATAGAAATAAAAAAGTTAAACAAAACAGCCTTAACCTCAAGAGTTTGATTAAATTTTTCTTCAGATCATAGTTCCTAAATTGTAATTATTCACCAATCACAGATAATCTGCAAACCCCTATGGGAATGTGTGGCCTGGCCTGTGGCATGCCACAGAGTCAGCATTTTATGAGGAACTTCCATGTCAGTCATAGTGCAAGCATCACCAGAAAAATCACTCTGGCCACAATGGGACAGAGGTCGGTTCCTCCCATAATATAGAAACACTTGGCAGCAGAAATTAACAGCATGCAAAACATGAATTCTGACCCCCAAGCCTCACAATGAGGCTTAATATGTAGAAATATGTAGAAATCTGATAGCACGCAACCACAACATTGGTGTCTGAAAATACCTAAATGATGTAGAAGTTGTGTTACAACATCTGCACAAAGATACACAGAAGAAGGAACAAAACATATTAACAAGATAGTCAGTACTGCATGTTTAATAACATGAAGTTTATCTAATTTTGCAGTTCTTTTACTCCATGTTTTGAAAAATTATGTTCTTCCAAAAAATATGTAATGCAGTGGTGATATGTAAGTGTTGACTTCTTTCTGCTTTATATGTTATCTCAGAGGAAAGCATCTGTGGCATATCATTGTGTGGCAGTGGGGAAGGGAGGGGAGGGGAGGGAAGGGCAAAGGAAAGGGGAAAGGAAAAGAGAAAGGAAAGAGGAATGGATTTCTACACCCAGGAATTCATGCAATCCCTTCTGGATTTTTTTTCTCTCCTTCCTACTGAAGTCTGAGCACAAACAGAAAGCACATGTAAACTTCTCCCAAACCAGTAGAAATAAAGCTTAATATAACTTTACAATACCGTGTGGGTTTGTTTTCTCAGTGGAGGAACATATCAGACTTAAGGAGTTTATTTCTATAAATATTACTGAAGGTAAAAAAACCAAACGAAGCAAACCAAAGTCCCACTAAAGTGTTTGGAAATTCTCAAATTAAATCAATGGAGCAGCATTAGATCAAGAGGGAAAGGAATTACAACTCATCTGACAAAAACCATGTGAACTTCTGCTCAGTTATTCCACTCTATAAGAGACTAATGTTGCTTCCTTCTTTTTCTTGTTTTGCTTTGTTTAACTTGTGGTACCCAATTGCCACATCTTGTTTGTGTCTTTGCCAGAGAGATACTACAGTACAAGGCTGTGAGGGAAAATAAAACTCACTTGCCAAGCAATAGCACAATTGCTTTAATAATTGCATGCTTAAGTTAACAACTGCATGAGTTTACAGTCTTTTTGAAGGAAATATTCTCCATCCTTTTATGAGGCTGATCATTACTATTTCAACTGACATGTCCCTTTTTTTGGAAGATGAGGAGGCTGCTGTTACATATTTCAGTGAGAAGACGTCTATGTTCAAGGCACGTAGAGTTTAAGGAATTATGACCCAGTGCTATGGCGTGGATTCTGCAGTTCCTCCACTGCTGAACTCAGTTGCATTACTTAAACTACTACTCAGCAGCACTCAGTGCTACTCAGAGTATCCTGTCTCTGCAACAGATTTTAATTTATAAATTATGATTTAATAAATTAAGAAGGTTTTTTGAAAAGGTTGCAGTATCTTTCATTGTTTTGTGTTTGCCTTACAAAATTCTAATTTTTAGAAAATACTGAATCGTTTTTAGAGGTAGATGAGTCAACAGAATTCTTAAAATAATTAAAGCAGATGCATGACAGCACAAGCTGCCCCTGTAAACTTCAAGCTGGGATACAGACTGCAAATGAGGAAAAGCTCTACAAGGTTATCTGACTTATTATTCTAGGAAAAAGTAAACCAGTACCTTTGCTATGCAGTGCATGGCATAACACTGTTACATAATATCTCATGTAGATTTTGGCATTATATTAACTTTTATTACTGGAGATAATCCATGTTATCATCTGATTACTCAGAAAGCACATGAAAGCAGACTTTCTCTAATTTAATTTTTTTCCTTCCAAATATGGTCCTGTCACTATTTAGTGATGGGCAAGGAGTAGCCATCTGCTCCTTAACTTAATTATTCACAGAGCTTGTTAAAATTGAGGAATCAGCATTTTGAAAAGGGGAAACTCCCTTTCTTCTATGACCTTCCTCACCCTCTCAGGATTAAGCCATTGCAAACAAAATTAAAGTCAGGCCAGTAGCATGCATGGGGTTTCTCCAGCTGTTATTTGCTTTGTATTTATTTTCTGTATGAATACCTTCACTTCTTGCAGAGACCAAAACTTAATTCTTGACTTCCTGCAGCAAAGGACCCATGCGCTAGACGTGATTCACCCCACTTCTTCCCTGCACCTATCGATGTTTACCACAAGGAAAGCAATAAAATTGACTGACCTGGCACACTCTCCCCTCCCTTTAATCACTCATCCCTCTTTGGAATGAGTGCAACTGGTCAAAACACGGGTCAATCTGCTGAGGGCCAAACAGGTATCAGCTGCTGTTTGACCAGCTCCTGTATGTCAGCTCTTGGCTGTAGCCCCTACTTCATTAACTTAACTCCCAGTTTTAGCCCTTTCCTCTGCATGCCTCTCATCTCTCCCCGGTCTCAAACTGGATCTGGACTTTCCTTCCAACTTGTGCTCTTTTCATTCCTTGCCCAGCTCCTGAGCTGCTGAGCTGATTTTTACAGTCCCATGCCCCCTTTCAGGAAGGTTTCAGGCTAGTGATGGAGAAAGAAGACAAGAGGGGAAGAAAGGGCAGGAAAGTGAGGAATGTGGGGAAACTGGGGAAGGGAGGAAAGGAGGCAAGGAAGCAGGGCATGGAGGAGAGCAGACAGGGAAGGCAGAATGCAAGAAGGCAGAGAGAAGAGAATCAGAGAAGCAGGGCAAGGACGACTGGAGGAAGAAGGGGCAGGATATATAGGAGGCAGGAAGCAATAAGCAGGGCAAGGAGAGGCAAGGGAGACAGGTGAAGCAGAGGAGGGAGGGGAGGTAAGGGAAGTAGAGGCAGCAGGGCAAAGAAGAAAGGCAGAGAGCAAGACATGGAGGCAGGGAGGGAGCAGGCCAAGTAAGAGGCAGAGGAGGCAGAGAGTAGGGAGTCAGGGCAGGCATGAGGCAAGCAGTGGAGGCAGGGAACATAGAGACGGGGAAGGCAGTGAGCAGGGGAAAGAGGCAGTCAGGGCAAAGAGCAAGCAGGTAGCAGAGAAGCAGATGCAGGAGAGGTAGGCTGGCAGACAGGAGAGGTATGTTGGGAGGCAGGAGGTAGGGCAGGCAGGGAGCTGGGCAGGCAGGAGTCAGCAGCCAGAGCTGGCAGGAGGCAGGGAGCAGGAGGAGCAGGACAGGCAGCAGGCTGGGCAGGCAAGGAGTAGAGCAGACATCAGGCAGAGAGCTTGGCTGGAAGGAGACAGGGGACAGGAGGGAATAGGGCTGGCAGGAGACAGGGAGCAGGACAGGGAAGAGGCAGGGCAGGCAGGGGGGAGCAGGGTAGTCAGGAGGAGGCAGGGGAGAGCAGGGCAGGCAGGAGGGGGCAGGAAGGAGCAGGGTAAGCAGAAGGGAGCAGGGCAGGCAGGGGGGAGCAGGCAGGGAGCCTAGCAGGCAGGGGGAGCAGGGAAGGCAGGAGGGAATAGGGCAGGCATTGGGGAGCAGGTAGGGAGCAGGCAAGGAGCAGGGCAGGCAGCGGGGAGCGGGCAGGGAGCAGGCAGGGGGGAGCAGGCAGGGAGCAGGGCAGGCAGGTACGGGGGAGCAGGCAGGGAGCAGGGCAGGCAGGCAGAGGNGGAGCAGGGCAGGCAGGTACGGGGGAGCAGGCAGGGAGCAGGGCAGGGAGCTGGGAGCAGGCAGTGGGGAGCGGCCGAGGCTGGAGCTGTCCGCCCGGCGGTGCTGAAACGCCGCATCCCGGGCCCGGCGGGGCGGGGGGAGCGCCGAGAGCCGCCCTGCGCAACCCGAGAGAAGGCAAATCCAAATACCTGCACAGCGCCGGCAGCTGCCGTGGGGCGGCGGGGTCTGCGTGGGGTGGGTTTTTTCCCCCGTGTAGATGTCCTTGCTGCTGAGCTGTGTGGGCGAGGAAGATCTCTCGGCTCCCGTGTTCCGGCTCAGATCTCTCTAGAAAACTGAATGAGCGAACGCCAGCTCCACGGGGCTGTGATTTTTTTTTTTTCTTTTCTTTTTTTTTTTTTTTTTTTTTTTTTTTTTTGGTAGGAGGCGTGTGCGCCAAAGCCTGGGTCCTTCCACTGCCGTCCCCCTGGGTCCTAAGCCCTCCTGCCGCCCGCCCTGCTGGCTCCCGGCGCTCCCGGCACCCCGGGATGCGGGCTGGGAGCTCCGCGGCGCCGCGGGAGGGGTGGGAAGGGGCTGCTGGCGGCCGGGAGGGCTTAGCTCGGCGGGCTTCCACCCAGCGGCATTAGCTCCGCCGCCTGTTCTCTAGCATCGCCTCTTTCCCAGCGAAAGTCGGGCAGAGCACAGCCTCCTTGCGGCATTTACAGCAGCCATGGAAAGGGGGATCTTAATGGGCCGCGTGTTGTCGATGGGCTGCCTTAATGAACATGGCAGCCTGGGTTTAGAAGAGAAGTTTGTCTGGGTCGGACTGCAGGGACTGTCATCAACAGCACCCACAGCAAACGTTTAGTGAAGAATGTAAGGACAAGCTTCACTCCTGCACTCTCTCAACCACTCTTCCAACTACTTCAGGTTCAGGAATTTCCCCAGCAACGTAGTACCTGTGTTTTCAGGATGAATTTGTCCTCCCTGAGTTCTCACAGTGTCTCCTAGAACACTTACACATTTCTAGAATGTCCTTCCATAATGTCCTTTGATTAGGCCATCTACCTACTTCACAAATTATCTTTCATTAGAGGGATGTGTAAGCTTTAGCTGGTGGTGGGGAAAGAACAGGAGAAGGGAACTTCTGCCCTTAAATTAGGTTCTGAAAATCACTCTCTGTACAAGCTGCGTAAAACCTATATTAAACTGCATTTGGAAGACTTTGGGTGATGTAATGACCAATCTGCTCCTATGAACACAGTAAACCAAATTAAATGTGCCAGCAAAATGCATTTCTTCTTTTGTTATCCCTGTGCATTGTGGAGCATAATTCCTGGGAATTGGTGGGTTAAAGTCAGCTGATTTTCTTGCTCTCTTTGGACATGTTTCCTGAATCAGTCACTGAAAGATCTTGTTTAGTGAAGAGCTAGGTGGTAAATTATAAAAATAAGAAACAGATTCTGCATAGGAAATGGCTAAATAGAGTAGGATCCTTCAACATGGGAAATAAAGAGAGAGGAATAAGTGTAGATAAAATTGTGGTGTGGGGTTTTTTCATCATTCATAGTATTTCTTAATAAAGGGCAGCATGAGGAAGATAAGCCTGAACAATATCTCAGTATCATTTCTAGTTTTAGGAGTAGGAGAAATGAAACCCGCTAGGGTCTAGCTTTGATTCAAACAAAAGGACATACTTCTTCACAAAATATTTAGTGATTCTGTGGAACTCATTTCCACAGGAATTCACCCTTCAGAAAATTGTAGGACATATCTGTGGGAGAAAAATCCATTAAGGCCCTTCAAACATGAAGTCATAACCTCTGGCTCAAGAAGACCTTGTTCCACAAATTGCTGAAAGCTGGAGTAATATTTGGGAAAGGATGATTATATCTATACCCTGCTCTTATTCTTTACCTCAGCCATCCAGTGCTGATCACTGCTGGAGATAGACACTGGGCTAGATGGACCTTTGATCTGACCCAGTATTGACTTCTCTTATATTCTTACATACAAAGTAGACTTTGAGAATGTGAACACAATTGGATTCCTTTCCGCTTTGTTTTCCGATAAAAGGGGAAGATCCAGTGGTTCTGGTCTTTTTCAAAGAGTGTACATCCAGAGTCACTTGCTTTTTAGAGGAAACACCCCAATATTAATGAGCAAAGGCAAAAGGAATCTGTGGGGAAGATGACTTGTGCTTTTAGAATGATTTCCATGCAGAACCATTAATTTAGCCCACAGCATGTGTCAAACTGGAATATGAGCTTTTTGCATCCTGTGACCAACCACATTGACTGGAAGAGAAGAAGCAGAAGTTCAAAAGCTGAGAGCTCAAAACTCTCACAAGAGCATTTGTCCCAGCACATGATGGAAAAGCATTTCTAGCCCCAGGGAAGTTAATACTCAGTTAGTAAGTAGTCTCATTAGATCATTATTTTCTGCATAGAGATCAGTTTGGAGATAAAAGAATAAGCACTCTGTTTTCATAATCCTGTTCCAAGCTTCCACTCTTGCACATATGATAAAGATTAATGTACTAGCTACTGTAACTATGCCGTACTTCCCTGGGAATTGTTAATAATATTAAATGGAATGAACATGACTCTATAAATCAACTGCCTTAGGCAGTCAAATGAGTTGCCAAATTGGATGTATGCTTAATATTTGGGGATTTAATATTTTTATTCAGTTTAATTGATGTGTTTTTTTCCTCCCTTACTGTTGCTGTTAAGTGACCAGTGCCTGCTGAGCCCCTGGATGATTGACATATACCACAATACTATGATAGAAGCAGATCTCTAAACATATTACTGCAGGGCCTTATATTGATCCCAGTGCAAATATTCTTAGGTTTCTTTCTCATCACCACTTTATCACTTCTTCATCACTTTCTTCGTACAAAATCTACTCTGTACTCTGAGACCATGCTCCAGGTCATATCATCCTTTGCATTGTCCCAGTCATTACACTTCATCTGGCATTACAATCTCAGAAAAAAACAGTGTTGAACATATAAAACTTTGAGTTTCATAAAGGTATGACTGGGACATAAGGAACTCCCTTGCTGGTGTGCAGAGACTGGAGCTGCAGCCCTTTCTCATTTACAGTGTTGAATATACACAGCTAAGGGGAGAAAAAAATGCTGGTAATCACAGTTTGTCACTGAAGGCATCAGAACTGACTGCACACATGGAGGGAATAGATCAGTTTTGAAGGGGAGGATATTTTATGCAGCCTTTTCTGAAAGTAAGGCAGAACTGTTATATTAAATTTATTCTAAATTTACCTTCCCTACTACACATTTACCTACCACACATATTGATGCTCTGTTAAAAAAAAAAAAAAATAAAAAAACCAACAAAACAACAAAAAAACAGGGAGATAACAAATTTGAAAAGAAAATGTATATTTTCACCACCAGTAGAAAGGATCCAAGTACCTTAACTATCAAGGAAGCCATGAAGGTCGGAGTAGCTGATTGTTCCATAGTCTAGGCATGATAAATTGTTCCTACTCTCTTTGCAGCAAAATATTTTGTTTTCAGTCAGTTGGACCAGATACACATTCTCTTACAGTATTTTTGACTCCCGAGATGTGCCATGAAACTAGGGGCTAGTCTGAACATTTCTGCATCTCTGATATTACTGATATTACTCTCTCATTCATACAAAGCCCAAAACCATTGAAATATTTTAATTCATCACCATAGGAATGAGCTTTTTAACCCTTAAAAAAAAAATCCGAGTAAGTGGAAATCTGGTCTCACTCAGCCTTAAGACTGAAACGGAGATATATATATATATGTAGCACAGACACATATTGATCTTCAGCATTTTATAGGGTTTGTGTATGTGCATGTATATTCCTTGAGCAGGGACATTGGACCAATTTAACCTCACTGGTTGTCTTTTCCAACCTTACTCATTCTGTGATTCTCTGATATAAGAAGAGGAATAGATCCTTGATGCAATTCAGTATATACCTGGTGTCATTTATTTTCTCTATGTGACGTCTCCAATATTTAAAATGGGGGTTTTTTTATCTCTTGTGGTCAGGGAATTTGAGAAATAATATAGTATTGGATGTTCTTGTTGCTTTAAATTTTCTTTTGCGAACAATTTGCTGCAAGTTTCCAAAATTAACAGTCAATTTAATAATTAACTGGGAGTTCATTCTTTTTCTCTAATCTACGATTACCATCTGGTTTTATTTCCTTTGAAAGTAACTGCATTGAAAGCCCAGTAGGTTAAGAAATAATAATGCTAAAACTGCTTAGACCCAGTAAATCATTATTCTTAAGGGACAAGTAATTCTTAGATCACAGTTCAGAAGGATTCATGTTTTAAATCCTCCCAGGTTTCCTGAACCTTTAAAATATTTAAAAATTTATACCCAAGAATGCCAAACATATGCAAATTGATTGTTCATATTATTTATTTAATGAGAAGGGTCCAATTTTGCCATTTTCATTCTTGATGTAGAGAATTCACTCTTTTGCTGAGTTCACATGCAATCACCACTTCTGCCACTCTCAGAATAGTGTCTAAGAGGGACATGAGCAAAGCTTTGGCCTCAAGCATGTAGAGGGGTGAAGCTGAAATGTTCACAACTCCATGGGAATTACGGGAGCTGGTGATGAAATCCAACACAGAGCTGGCGGCCAGCAGCAGAATTCAGGTAAAGTCAAGCTCTCAGAACTGCCATCCAGAATTTTCCCCCTCAGCTCTTTCCTATTTCTGAACCAGTCTGAACCCTGTAGATGGTTTATTTGGGGATTGTGAGGTTCATGGTGTAGATCTAGGCTGAGTGCCTTGGTTCTAAAGATCAATCAGCATTTGAAAAACTACAGATTTCTCTCTGACATTTGGGTGTTGGAAAGGTTGACTTTAGGCCCAGATGTGCTGTTAAAGTAAGGCGCAGATTTGGTGTTATGCCTTTAGTAGTTTTAACTTGGCAGCACTGAGTGTGCTGACTTCAGTGACATAACCGTGATTTAAATCACCTGGGGACCTGCTGCTATTGAGTTCAGTTACTTACAAAGTCAGTGCTAGTCTGTCTACACAATATGGCAGTGTCTTGCTAAACAACTAAGTGTCCTTTTGCAGAGAGAAATAAATTGTGACATGTCAGGTTTTGCATAGCTACTACCTAAATGATATGACCTTTAAAGAATAGCACAGCAAAACTTTGCCATACTGCCTAAGAAGATGAATATCAGAAATAATGTTCCTCCTGATGCAGGGGTAAGACAACCTAAGATAGGCTAGTAGGGCAAAAAAAAAGTGTGCAAGGAGGTAAGTGGTCCAAAAAGAGGATGAGTTCCTCAAGGTTTAGGATGACTGTTAAAGAGTTGATTCAGAAAAATCCTCTTGGGAAAAACCTGGCTGATAACTGCTTCCTTGCTGTGTTGGGATCAGTTTGCACATAAGCAACACTTCAGTCTGATTTGTAGCATACTGATCTCAGATGTGATTTGCTAAAAGCTTGAAATATGTAAGCTGTTTAATGTCAATTCTCCAGTGTGTTAACTTCAGGGTTCCTTAGCTTCCCAAAGTCTGTTGTATATTTCCCTTTCTGTGTAATAATGGCAACTTGCTCCTATGCATTTGCCCAAAGTAGCTTTAACAGTTGGGCTCCAAGTGCGAGAATGGAACATGTGAAGTGATAAAAAATGATTTGAAGGTTGGTAGTTGGATTGGAATAGTTATAGATGAGGCAAATAATAGGATACTCATCTAATTGCTTCGTTTGTTATGTGATGATTTATTTCTGGAATAGTTTTAAATGCATGGTGTACATAAATGCATGCAGCTTTGGATGGCAAAACCATAAATCAGCAACAGTAATAATGACTGTGAGTTCTTGCATGTGTAAACAAGCATATGTGCAATATAAATTCTATTATCTCAGTGTCACTGAGGATATAGAATAATTTCACATTTGTGACTGAGTAACAGCATAAATTTTTGTTGGAGCTATAAACAGATGGAGGACACAATGCTGCACTGGATAGCTGAAGTCTGTTGAAAACTGAAGTATGTGAGTGTATTTGTATACATGTACAGAAACAGAGACAAGAATTATGGCTGCAATCCTCAGCAGATATAAATCAACACCATTTCACTGGCTATGGTGGAGGTGTGCTAACTAGCCAGCACAGGGGTAAATGTCTGTATATAAAATAACTGTTACACCCATCAGCAGTCTGATGTTTTACATTACTACTTCATCCAGGAGCGTAAAGGATGTATCAATCTGCTGAAGCCACTCTACAGAACTGTTTTATTCTTCCTGGGATTCAGCACTGGAATCAGGGTGTAAACAGCACCAATGTCATCTTGCAAACACTGGGAATGTTTTAATGTCATCGAGGAGCCCTGGCACAATCCATCTAGAATAAATATCGAACAGTGGGACATACGGCAATCATGTACTTTTTAACAGGAGGGAGGTTTTTTGCTTGTCATAGCCGGTGAGCCTCGAGGGAGGTGAGGCTCCTGCCATCCTGGTTCCCAATATATGCTGATTCAGTCATTAAAATGTGCATTCATCTTCCTTCTCCTAAGACCTAGCTGTGCACAGCAGGTTTAACTAAATTGCCAATAAGAAAACCTCTTAAATCATCTGCAGTCCTGACTGGCAGCCTCACAAGCAGATGCAGCAACTGATCCTGAGGCAAATGGAGTCTGTTCAGCAGCAGCTTTGCACTTCTGTGTGTACCAGCTAGGGTTTTATTTTTAATCATTAATGGGTGAGTACGTTGAAGACAGAGAGAGGGACAGAAGAAGAATGAGAAAAGCATTTGGGAAGGGGAAGGTGAGAATATTGGAAAATTCTCATTTCCTTTTCCGATGTGGTACCCTCTCTGCAGCTGTAGGACAAAAGGAACAACCCTTTCTCTTAAGTGCCCCAAGCTTCAGGATATGGAGAACTATTAATCAGCTTGTTCTCATGCAGCAAGGACCTGCAGGAGGGCTGGCTGGAGAAGTGCCAAGGACTGTCGCTTCACACATCCTGAGAAATCTTCTCCCTTTGGCTGAGATTTTAATGGCTGTTGGGACATGTGTGTCTGAGTATATATGCATGTATACATGTAGAAGAGAGAGAAAATATATTCTCTTATCCCTCTTTCATCTCTCACATACACTGCTATGAATACTCATTTTTTCCTATGTGTACACAAGAAAAGTTGTTTCAGTAACTGTTTGCAAAAGTGCTGGAAGACCTGGTTCTGGCAGGAAGCCCTCACTGTCAGGCATTGTTGGAGTCTATCACGGCTGCCAGATCATCTCTGGAGAGGCATAAAATCCCAGAAGCTCTTTAATCAGGTGTTCAAGCTCAGTTATTGCCTAACTAGCTGGGCACAGTTAGCCTTGCTTCTGCTTTAGTAAAAGGTTAAGATTTAACTATGGGCTGTGATTTTCCAGAGGGAACTGTGTCTGGCCCTCCTTGATAGAAGGCTTATGATCAGTTCCATGAAAGCATGCAGCAGTTTGCTCCAGACTAATGCTAAGGTTAAATTATTGGTCTGTCACTCTTCCTAGGATGTGGTGCCTGCACTGGACAAAAGCCGAGAAACCATCATTAAATTGAATTGGCTCTCTTCATGTACTGGACATCTCACTGCAGAACAGAGGCTGTCCAAATCCTGCTGTTGAATGTTAAGTGCTGCAGGCCTGCAGCACCCTTCAGGAGCTGTCAAATACCCTGCATGGGTGAATAACCAGGTGGTGAGTGAATAACCATATGATGGAGTGGCTCAGTATGGGTATTTGTGTGTGACACAGTTGCAGTCTTTCTCCTCTCACATGTATTTTTTTCTGTGGAACTGCAGTAAAATGTGAAGAGGTGGCAAGTATCTACTTGTCTTAGATTTTGCTGAAAATTATGTGCTTTTCGGCACCTCTGAAAAGCTATAGACAAGTGTAAAACCTGAGGGAAAAACGGCAAGGCATGTAGTACTCCAAATATGTTTTAAAAAAAATCCCTCCTTAAATTCCAAACTAATCCTCTTAATCACATAAGCTTATGAGATCTGGAAAACATGAAAAGAAAAAAAAAAGGAAATTAAATGTCTTCCAAAAGAGTACTCAAGATGGAAGAAATCTTTGCTAGCAGATTTATACATTGCCAGACAGTAACTTGTCTCTAGCGAGATCAGAAGGAAGACAGCTACTTTAGATCTCCCAAGAAATCACTGCACTGTAAGCCACTGAGAGGGAGGCATCTGGTAAAAAACATAAGCCCAAGGGAGACTTCATGAAGAACATTTGTTAGTATGATCAGTGTCCTAGTGATGAAAGCATCAATAGTTGATGGTAGTTAGTAGAAAAATTATTTTGCCACTTTTGCACCATCTTTAGTGTGAAAAGACTCTCTGTTTGAAGACAAAAGATTTCCATGCACTGGATATTAGCACCCTATGTCTGATTGCCTAGTTCAGTTTGCCAACTTTTCTTCCTATAGGCAAGTGTTCATCAAATAAAATGGCAGATTAGAGATTCACAGAATCAGGTTGGAAAAGACCTTTGAGATCATCGAGTCCAGCCTGTGACCAAACACCACAACATCAACAAGACCATGGCATCAACGAGACCACATCCAGTCTTTTCTTAAACACCTCCAGGGATGGTGACTCTACCACTGCCCTGGGCAGCCCATTCCAATGTCTTATCCCCCATTCTGTGAAGAAATTCTTCCTGATGTCCAATGTCTCCCTGCTTGAGACTATATCCTGTCATCCTGTCACTAGATCCCTGGGAGAGGAGGCTGAACCACCTGGCAACAACCTCCTTTCAGGGAGCTGTAGACAGTGATAAGGTCTCCCATGAGCCTCCTTCTGTCCAGGGTAAACAATCCCAGCTCCGACAGCTACTCCTCACCAAACTTGTGCTCCAGACCCTTCATCAGCTTTGTTGCCCCTCTCTGGACCTGCTCCCATGTCTCAATGTCTTTCTTGTAGTGAAGAGCCCAGAACTGAACATAGCATTTGAGCAGTGGCCTCACCAGTGATGAGCACAGAGGGAAAATCCTTTACAGATCACTTAAAAGGGTGTAGGAACTGTAAGACAACTCCAGTAATTTCAGGTTTTCTATGACAAAAGTTCTGTGACAAGTTTTTTTTTTTTAAACCCAGTTACACAAAGCTTGAACTAAATATGTATTTTTTTCCCATAAAGTAGTAATGAGACAGCTTCTTGAAAATTAGCACATTCCCTAACAAGTAGTAGATTTAAACCAATAAGCTGGTGATTTGATATTACAGAATAAATCACAGACTAAAGGCTTTTTCTGGGACCATTTTGGACAAGAATATGAATAGAGGGTGCTAAGGAATTTGAGCTCAATTTAAAAGCAAATTTGTTTTCCTCCTTAAGTTCAGAGCTTAATCTTTCTTTTCTGTTGGTTACAAAACTCTTTCATTTCAACCTATGTTTACTTTATTTTCTCCCTGTTTATTTTTTTTTCTTTAACATTGCTTTTCTAGGGGACAAACACCAGTGTTTCTTTGTAGAGAGCAAGGAAGTTTCCAGCTAATTTTACTTTTTTAGGCCAAGAAAACTATCTCAGGGAGGACACATCTCTGTTGCACCATGGACTTTTACTGTCTGGAGCTTATGAATCCACCAAGCAGGGCACAGCACTGTGTAGGGAACCAGTCCAGACCTGTGGGCATGATAGGGACATTTATGTAACTATATTCTCTTCACACTCACTGAGAAAAAAATTCTTGTCTCCAGCTCTAAGAAAATCCCAATAGCTGATTTGACATCAATTTCCCATGAAACTATTCAAATAAAGAAAATAGGTGATATTTCACATGGTTTTTGATTAATGTCTTGCACATTATGCATGCCTGGCTATACAAGGAAACTTTCCAGCTGTGACACTTGCTTTTTTTCATGACCACACTATACTGGTGGCTCAAAATCCTTCTGTAATCAGCAAGTGCCCCAGGGTCTCCCTCCTTCTCTGTCATTTTCCTATGAAACTCCCAATTTGCAGAAGTTCATGTTACAAGCTCGTTAAGTGTATGACTTTGCACATTATGCAATTAAATTTCATCCCATTTCTAATACTCTACTCTCAAGGTCATTTGGTTTTTCCTGTACAATATTACATTTGCCCTCTCTGTTGAGCTTTGTGTCATCACCAAACTTCATTAGTACATGCCAGCTTCTTATCAGGGTCATTAATGAAGATGTTAAAAAATCAATCCCAAATGTTTAAGGATTTCCACTAGTGGCAGTTCTTTCCAGACTAATTATTGTTTCTTTTCTTTTACTAATTCTGAACTCATATTTCTGTCAGGTGTTGGCAGCTAGCTACAATGCAGGTAGATGAGATTAATTTTTGGAATTAGTGGGGCTTTTTTTCATGTATTTCCGTCCTGTATTTTACACAGGTTTAATCATCCCTGGTATCAAAAGGTTAAATAATCATCTAATCAGACTCTCACTGCTAAATCCATATTATATTTTGTCCTGGTTTCTACTTAATTTCCTGCTTTTAAATATTCACCAATTCAATAGCTCTGCTAATCTTACATCTATTTCAGATTAAATTCTTGATTCTAGATTATTTGCCTCTCTCTGTTGTATATATGGGTGGTGTGTTTGATGTTTTCTAGTCACATGATGTTCCTCCATAGTCCATTAAAAATTCACTTTTTTTTTCATATTTCAGTGTGTAAATCACCTTGATTCTCAAAGGAGCATATTAAGCATACTTACACCCAGATGTGGTCATCTCTGTTTCTGTGTATTCCTGACCATTAGGCATTTGCCCTTTGCTTTCATCCCATCATTGTCACATTTCTTACGGAAAAATCAGGAAAAGTATTGGCTTGGATTTGGAGCCCTATCATTATTATGTTCCATATTTAGCCTGTACTCATTACACACAGGACTCACTTCATTATTTATTTGCATTATGAGATTTTCACTACTTATTTTCATTTGATTTGCAAAATCTAACCTTGTTTTTCTCATGCATGTGTACTCCTAATGCTTTATTGTTTAGAACAAGCATGGCTTAGAGTCCTTTGTCAGCTCCAAAGGATGTACAGTTCTTCCCTCCACTGTTACTTTTAGTGCACTTTCTCCATCACCTTTTATTAATGATCCTCAGTGAGACTGCTGGGTTGTTGCACCTCGGTAATGCAGCTGGAACTACAAAAGTGTGTGAACTCCTGCCAGGTGTCAGAAACTGCTGGGGCTGCCCTCAGTTCCCTCTGGATCCATCAACCTGTGGCTCCTAGAGGGGGGCAGAGTGAGCAGGAATTCCTGGGAAAGGGTGGAATGGTATGAAGTGTGGGCTCATTAAAATCAGACAAAACCTCTTCAAGTGTACACTGGCATGTCTGAGGTTTGTGAAGTCTACCCCAGAACCAACATTTTCTCTTTGCTGCTCTTGGTATGAAGATGTTTAACAGAGGCACATCACCACAGGGTGTGAGATCATGGTATGTACAACGGCTACTATGCAAGGACTTGGAAAATGCTGGGAGAACCCATTGGTGTGACACATTTCAAGGAACAAAATTAAAACACTTGCCATAGCCTGGTGGAAGGCATGAGTCCTCAGTGTAGTTTCTGATAATTCAGTGCCAGTTGTTACTCCTTATAACAGTAAAAGGAGAATCCTGAAGTACTGACACCCCAGTTCTGGAATTCTGGAGGTCTGTTTCTTATTTCTGTCTATCTCACATATCTGCTAAATGACAGTGAACAAAATTGTTAGTCTGATTTCTTTACATTTCCTTCTCTGTAGACTGAGAATAGCAATGCTAGCCTAGGGCAGGGAGATTATATAGGTCCTAATTCTTTAACATAGGTAATGTGGTTTCTGAATCATTAAAAAAAGCGTACAGAAAGGTCAATATGTTATAATGATTAATAAGCTACACATTTTGAGGATTCAATATATAACTTTTTTTTTGAAAGCTAGTGTTTTAATTCTTGAATAACAGTTTCTCTTAAGCAAATGCTTCTGTGTCTTATAATTGTAAGAAGTGACACTACAAAACAACCGTTTGAGACAGAGCCAAGATAATTTCTACTCCTTTAAACTGGAACGAGAATTTCTCAGCCTTGAAGCGTGACAGCTATTCAGGAGCTGATTTTTCTGGCTTTGAAATCTGAGTTGTACTTAGCTATGGGATCTGACAAGTTTCTGCTGCCTTATATCATCCTTGCTCACCTGACAGCACAGAAGAAGGTGTCTCACACTAATCTTGTCACACTGAAGCTCCACTGAGAGGACATGATGAATGTCAGTTTGAGTCTATTGAGCTGGTGCTGGGTGGGCAATGGATAAATAAAGCAGCAAGAATTATAAGATGAGATATAATCTATTCATTCTAGTGTACTGCATATAGTCTGATTCTTTGTGTAGTCAAAATGAGGCTTTCTTGACCAAACAGTGATCTCTCCTAAATCAGCTGTCCCTACAAGCCCATGTCCCAATGAAGTTTTTGTCTACTTGAATTACTGGCCCTGGCAGACAGTTCTACTCCTCTACAAGCAGGAATATGGTTTGGGGAAAATAATAACCACTCTGCAAGAAAACAATCATCCTTTGACTTATATATGCCTACACCCCGCTGACAGTTCTAGTGAATAATCTCCAGCTAGGCATGAAGGCTCAGTGTATCATTCCTTAGGTGAACAAATTTCAACAACTAGATGAGTACAGCAAGTGATTTTTAAACACTTTTAATGCTGCCAAACCAAATAAAAGTTCCTTCAGAACAAGGCTGCTCATTGATGCCCCTTAAAAGGTGTTTTCATAATGTTTACAAATAGGCTGTGGATCAATACAGTTGTACTCTGTGGGAATATTTTAGTTCATCACATGGTGCAATTATCCATGACCACAGACACAAAACCAGCAATCACTGGCCAACTGAACATGTGTTAATTGGAAGCGTGAATGCTCTAAAACAACCAACAGCACCAGTTCCTTACATAATCACTGCTTTTGTATTTCCTTCTTGTTGTGGGTACCTCTTTGTTGTGGCTGCAGCTAGGGTGAGGGTTTTATTCCCTACTTCCAGTTCGAGGCATCACTCAGTGCCACAGAGTACAAGACACAGCCTTTCCTCTAGATCTCATCAGTCTCCTTCAGTAAAGGGCAGTGCCACACCTACCACTATGTTTCAACTCCCTCTTCTTGCATGTACTCACTCTTCCCAGAGATCCTCAGGACTCCACCCCATGAATGCCAGCTGCCAGATATTGTGACAGGATACTCTGAAAAGGAAAGAAAATGAAAAAGAAAAAAAGAGGGAGGAGGCTGTTTCATTAAAGCAGCCTATTAAAATAGCCTGATAACGTTTTTCACTGTGTTACTTTTGTTAAGCAGGTATAGAAATTCAAGTCTGTATTAAATAATAATAATGTATCTTTTAAAAGATATACCTTGGTGTGTTTCATAGCAAGGAGAAAAGCTTCCCATCTGCACAAAAGAAATTTGGTTAGACACAACCCCAAAAAAATCTGCTTGAAATTGAAAATGAGAGGAGAAGAAAGTTCAGAAAATGCTTTCAGTATCAGGTAACAGTTTCAATAACTGCTTTTTACTGCTACATTTATTGTGAAAAGAGGAGATAGGCAAGCCAGCTGATCTGTCAGAAAAATGAAACAGTCACACATGATAGAATCTGGCTAGGTAGAGGGGATCTGCCACTTTTCTAGTGTGGAATGTGTCTGAGGGATTTTAGACATTAAATCTGCTAAAACACCCGCTGAAAGGCATACCCTGTTAACCTGAACTGTTCTTACCAAGTAACAAAGATGTGGTTAGGGACCTGTGGGCCAGAGATGCTCTCCTCTCCAGCTTTTGGCTCTGGATTGCTGATCTCTGTGCAGGACCCTCCCTGGAGTCTGAGTTCTGAGTCTATTCCCCCCTCCCTGCAGGAGCCAATCTGACTAAGTTAAGGAGTCTAATTAACTGACTCCAAAGTCAACTCCTTCACTAATAAGAACAATCATGAAGAAAGCTAGAAGAAGTATTCTGCCCACCAAGCTTTCCCTTGGGAGCTGGGGCTCTTTAGTTTGGCCATGTCTCTCCTTCATTACAGCTCTGTGATTCCAGCCCAAAGACATCCTTGATCCCCCCTGACCCCGATCCTGGCACACTGACTTGACTTCCTATCTGGATCCTGGACCAGCTAACTATAATGGGTTAGCAGGGCTGTCACGGGACTAATGCTGACCCTCATCATCGTCCCTGGACCTGATCCTGACCCTGCCAGATTAAACTTCCTGACTTCTTGTTGGGGAGGTCACAGACCTTGCCTGACTTGTTGCCACCTTCTGTTCCTGCCCTTGCAGAGCAGCTTGTCCTTGCTGCTCCCTGACATCTGGAAAGCATAAACCCACATTCCTTTTCACAGAAAATAGATGCCTAAAAGACACTTTGTGGCTCTAAATATATACCAAAGGATCCCAGAGGTCACAATCTAAGGCTCTGTGGCTGAATCATGAGAACACCAATGCAGCAGAATATCAGACTCATTAAAGCATTGTCTGGGAGGGACTTCTGGAAAAGTCTAGTCCAGTCTCTAGTTAAAAGTATTAAGATCGTGTCAAATCAGCTGTAGCTTTGTCTATCTCAGTTTTTGAAACATCGAAGAATGAAGAGTCTCTGTACAACCTGTTCCACCAGTGCACTACTCCCTTTTCTCTCTTAAACTTCACCTCCCAAAGTGCAATTTGTGGTCATTTATGGTTGTAATTGGTACAGTACTTCAGTTTTCCAAGTTCCCTGAAATCCTTCAAGTCCCTTATTTATGGAATCACTAAAGTCCTGGTACAAAAGTCCGAGTTTTCCCCTGGGCCATGTCAATATTTCCTTTTGTCCTGGACACTTTACTGCTTGTTTGATGTTTGTTACTTTTTTTTTTTTAAGTTTAAAATGATTCAAAGGTTCATCATTTCTTTTAAAATATACATGGAAAATGAGACCCCTGCAGTATATTTATACCTTTCCAGCAAACTGGGAGAAGGTGGACTGCAGGTGGGAGGTGGGAGGGTGGACTGCATATAGAAGGCTATGATGTTCCAACATATGAAAAGGTCCATCATACTGGGTACCTGCTAGTGTCCTGGGCTGGTAAGAGAGACAGGCATAACCCTGGCCACAACACCTGGTGGAATTGCCTTTGATTGATCTAACCATCAGCCCACTCTTGGGTTTTGTCTAAGAGATACTCAGTTGTTCCCATCCAGAGCAGATTCCAGGACAAATCTAGTCTTGCATGCTGTGCTCCTGGTCAGGGAAGCGGGACCCCGGAGTGAAACAATGAGTAATCCAAGCTGACGGGCCAATGACCTGCTGACCCTTAGATAAAGAGCTCATTATTGATGCTGTTAACACAGGCAAAAGAGTGATCCAAATCTTCTTAAGTATTTCCACTAGATGGACAGTTTGTCAGGGAGCAGGACATCTTGATTGACATCTCTTGGTGAGTGAAAAGGCTGCAGTGGCCAAGTGCCACTTTTATTTCTGTCATGTGACACTTAAGGCATATTTTACCAATTTTTCATTGCTGTGTTTTGCTCAAATGCTCCATTAAGTATTTAGTAAAAGAAATACCATAATGCTGCTTATTCTTTTGGAGTCAAATGGAACCGGAAAACTGCAGAGTTTACTTTTGATGAGAGCTTACTACAGCCTGGTATGGCTGTTTTGGAGCATGGGAAAAATTGTGACAGGGAAAAACAGTGGAAGTGTTCCCTTTCAGTATTTCTCTTGTAAGAATTCTGAGTAGAGCCCTCCATACTGCTTTCTTTCTGAAAACTTAGTGATATATTTTGGTAATGTAGAGATGGCTTTTGCTGATGTTGTAGGATCTCATCAATGTATCTGAAGAATGCGGAGAGGGACTCTCTGGTCAGTTATCAAGCTTACAACTCTTCTTTCAGGAGGAGACTCCATTGCTTTGGAGAATTCCAGGCAAACTGCACTGTGGGGGCTAGTGGCAATTCTTCTCAATTCTTCTCTAAGTTGTGGCAGCACTGAATATTAAACCAACACTGAACACCAAACAGCAAGTGAAGCAACTGAGGAAAAGGGAAAAGAAAAAGCACAGAAACAGAGTGTTGGATGCTTCAGACTATGACAGTCAGATTGTTGCCAAGAGTGACAAAAAAAGGCTTAAAAGCTTATATAATAGACATTTACAACTAATATTGTCACTGGATTTCCCAAATGTAGGCTGTGTTCCTTTCAGGCAAGCACATTCAGTTTCTACCTTATTTTTGCCCTCAATGAATCATAAATACTGAGTCAGAGAGACAGGAAGTGCTTGATAGCTATTTCTCTTCTGCATTTGGAATAAAGCAGACACACACTTCTGTCCCTTAGGATACGCTGGATAAAGGACATGTCTGTGACAAAGAAGGATAAGAAATCTGCTAAAGAAGCCAAGATAATATCAATTAAAGAGGAAATTGGTGAGGATCTTCCTGAGCACACTAATGGTTAAGCAACTTGAAGAATGTAGCATTACAAAAGATGAAAGGATTATTGGTCAAATTGTCCTATTTGAAACGGGTTTGAAGACTTTAGCATCTATAATCTGGTCAGCCTAACATTACCAGTATGGAAAACAAGGAATTTCATCTGAAGCAATGCACAGCAGAATTTAATTTAAAAACCCCCAAACAACCCCTCCCACCCAAAACCCCCCAACCCTAAGCCTTTGAAAAGACTACAGCATAAAAAATTAGAAGTTTTCTCTTTTTTTTCCTGAGAACAAAATAAAATAAAACAAAAATAGCTTCATTGGTTGATAAAGACTCTGTGTTGACTATCTCAAGGCATGGATTCAATGCCATATCATATCTTGACTAAAACTTCACACCCTGAGAATGCGTGCTCTCTTACAATGTGATGCATTGCTACTCTCCACTTCTCTAGGAGACATCTCTTTGAATGAATCTACTCTTCCTGTTTGACCTTGAAGAAAGTATAGTGATGGGTAAAAACACCTTTTACAATAACAAATACTTTTCTATTCTATCCAGGAAAGGAGATGAAAAATTAAGGTACAGCTATGCAGGTTATTGCAAAAGGCTGTTGCTCAGCTCAGCTCAAGTGTCTCTCTACATTGACAACATTTGGCTTGCACTTATGTGTATTTGAATCTCTTACCTGTATTTATCTAACAGGCCTTTTGTTCATGTATCAATAGAGCTAGAATCTTGCCTCAGGATTATTTTACTTTATTGCTGTAGTGCCTGGTACAGAAGATAAACCTTCTTACAAATTATAAATTCACATATATAAAACAGCTTATTTAGGTCTCCAAAATGGAGATGAGAAGTCAGCTGTAGATTTTATGGACTGTCAAGAAGCAGTGATGGTTTTGAAAGCTGGGTGGTCACTTTGCAGGAACTGTCTTATTTTGGAAGTCTGAATGGAGGAAATGTGAGATTTCAGATGGGGACTGCTCAGCAATGTGCCCTCACAATTCACATTAAAAACAGTGGCTGAATTCTGCATTTCTCAAATATCTGGGGAATCATTTAACACAAACCCTTTAAGGCCTCTTAAAATCCGGTGTAATGAGGGACAAGCAGGGACTGATACAGCCTCTAGATGTATTCCTGGAAGAGCCTGCTTCCATACAAGAAAATGTCAGTAAGATATGACAGTGTATTCACAAAGGGAACAGCAGGTTCTGAAATTAGAGGCAATAAGCTTTCAGCTCAGAAATCTCCTGTGAGGTACTGTAAAAACAGCTACAGCACCAGGTAGTGCAATGTCCTCTGATCAAATGAACTGTAGTACATGAACACAGAAAAAACAGGATCAGATAAGCAGCCTGTTCCAGGCTGCTTCCCTCTGCTACAAAAAATATGTGCTTCGTCCCAGGACTTTCCTGGCATTGTCTGCCACAAAAGGTTTTTCTTTGTTAAGGACAGAAACCACCCCACGATAATATGCCGCTCCCCACCTGATGATGCCTGTCCATCCTTATCCACAGCAGCCAAAGAGCAGCTGCATCTGCCTGTGTCTGCAGTGTGTCATTGTTGAAAGGATTTCAGATGGAAGTGTTGGCAAACACTGGGTTGGCTAAACCTAGCTGTAGGCATAGGAAATTCTTGTGAATTGAGAATATTCAAACAAGTACACCTTAGCATGTGTGAAACCATGATGCAAAGGTGTGTGCACTAGCTACAAAAATAAATACAATGATTAGATGAAACCACTCTACCTCTGTCTTAAATACAGGAAAACTAAACCTAAGGAGTTCTGATTGACTCCTCAAGTTAAGCCTCAGGAAGCAGACTAGAAATTTCTATCTTATAATAAACAGATAAACATGTTAGAACCCTACTGACTGCTCTAGGCCTATTCTTTCCCTTTTCTTCCATGTTTAGAGTCGTCAGCAAATTCCAGCATGAGCAGCTTGCTGCCACTTCGATTAATACCAAACTGACTATAATAGTCACAAATATATCTTCACACAGTTATAGCCGTTTCAAAATAGTCAAATAACCAGCCAGCATGGCATGTTCTATGCTGCTAGTTCAATATGGCATAAACTTGCACAGCCCCCAGCAGAGCACTGAGCAGGGTTGTGTATCGCAGTGCACCCAGAGCCAGGCATCAGCTGAGACACTAAAAGCAGTGGACACATTTAAGCTGAGATAAAGTACAACTCTTAGAATGCTGCTTGTCATTCCTCAGTCACTGTAAATGTAACCAAACAGAAAATACTATCAATCTTTCAACTGCTACAGTAAGGAACATGCTGGCATGCTAAATATGCTAAAATACCCTTGTGCGGGGCTGTTTTCAACACAGTGTATTATTACTGATAGCCTTACAGCCAGGGAGAGGTGGAAAAAGAAAATATTTACCACAGGCTGCTCCAAAGAACTGCCTAATTGCTTTTAACAGCAGTGAACACCCTGTTCCCTGGTTTTCAGAGTGGCTGCTGTGGACAGAGTTTTACAGGACAACGGACAAACCCTTAGGTCACAGTATACCTGGAACCAAAGATACAAGAACTGGATACAGAAATGGGGTTTAAAAAGCAACTTTTCTTTTCATTCTTTAATCTGCTTATGTTGAGAGACATCAGTTTTCTTCTTATCTATGACTTCTTTACTAGAACTTTTTTCTTGCAAGCATTAATCCAAATTGATTTCATTATGGGAGCTCTTTGGGATAATGAAAATAATTTCAAAACAAAACAGACACAAGCAAATGAGAAAAGAGGAACCTGAATACTTCAGGTCGATTCCTTCCTGTACTGTTCCAGTTTTACACTGGATCACAAATCTGTGATGAATAGCAATTGAAAGGTGAGGACATCTGTTTCATTTTCTTATATTGGTTATTTGCAGAATCTTTATGTTAAATGAGAAAGGGAGACATATTACTTTATGTTACCACCCCAAAATTTATCTTTCATTATAGAAATTATTCTCTCATTAATTACTGGGGAAATATCACTTTTATGGTGAGGTTATTAGAAACAGTAATTGGAGTATGCTTCATGTCATAAATTTAGTACATTGTAAATGAGCAGTCATCTATATTAACATTTAAAAGAATCATTCCTACTTAGTAATAACACAAGAGGTGCAGGACAGGTTCAGTGAATTGATGGAGAAGTGGGAAGAGTTGATACTTGAAGCAAAGGCCACTTACTCCACTCAGCCAATAATCCCCAGGAAGAACACTGTGCCAAGATTTGAAAAGATATAAGAAAGTTTTCACTTTTGGGTGAGTAAGGCTTGCATCTTGAAGACATTGAAGAACAGATGCATGCTGTCATATGAAGATGTTGTCAGTTTGATCCTGTTTTTACATTTGTGTGTTATGGGTTAAAGCTGGCTGAATACTAGCTGTTGTTTAAGGCACCTACATTCTAAGTTCAAAGATTTCCACCATTTTGGAAAGGAGAATATATGTTTGCTTGTAGCTTACAAAGCACTGGAATAAGAATAAATAATGAGTTTTGATCCAGAGTTCATTGCTAAATATATGCAGAATGAGGATCAATAAATACAGAAAGAGAAATTTAACAAATATTGGTCATGATGTTAATTAGCAAAGACAGTTACAAAGGATTTTGCAATCTGTAGAAAATTAAATATAAAGTAAATAACTAGATAGGATGAAAACAGAGAAATTCAGTTTCAATTAATACAGTTAGTTCAACTACCACTGTTCTGTCAAAGCTCTGTGGAAATCAGTGGCAGTCTTTAGAACAGGATCATATGAATACAGATTTATAGTGAATATCATAATCCCCTGATGACTTTTGTCTCAAAAAGATCCTAGCAGATGCAGAAAAGGTCTCTGGTTGGATAATGTGAAAGTTAAAGCCATGAAGAGGACTAGGCACAAATTAAAAGGGAAAGGTACAGCTGAGAGAGCCAATGTCCTGAGTGTATGAAACAACAAAACATGAAAAACGGTCATTTGAAAATGGTTTAGCCTATAGATTATGACAAGGAAAAGAAATATCCACATTGAAATGTAACAGACATAAAATAGTACAAGTATTGCATTTACCATTTACAATTAACCTGTGTGGATTGTTGTCACAGGACTCCACTGAAGGAAAATAGCGTAGTAAATTCCTGAAAAGAGGAGCATTTGCAGCTCAGCCTGAGCTGACCATGGAATAAGAACTATGAATCCTCATGGGTTGCAGTATCAAGCCAGAGCCAAATGAGCCTCAAAGAAAAGTTCTTCTTTTTCGGCCCAATATAGAAGGGAGCAAAAGTGCTACGATCGAAGGGCAGATGTTACAACAGAAGAACTGCAGCTTTGTAATAGCATCACAACTTTTGCCACTGGTTTTACACATCTGGAGGATAGGATTTGGTATTTACTGTGAAATGTAGCATTAAAATGCCAGCATGCATGCTACGCCTTTTTAGTGCAAGTGATTCATATTCCTCTAAATCACTAAAACTATGAGAATGTCTTTAGCTTTTTATTGATCATGGGAAGTGAAACAACTGAATGGCATTGAGGACTTTGCATCGAAATCAAGTTAGCTATGTATCGTAAATTACATTAAGGTTTTGTCTTTTAATCCAAAAGCAAAAACTATTTTAAAACAGATTGTTGGTTAGTGGCTAAAACCAAGATGAGGTCTTGGTTATTGTAAATTATATTCTCAACTCTGAGTCAGAACTCTTGCGTGAATTCAGATAAGTTATTTAACTTCTATGCATTTAAACTTCCTCATACCTGAAAAATGGATCTGCCAAATGAAGATGCTGCTGAATCATTAAGTGCATTCTCTGTTCCAGACATGAAAACTTTATGGAAATGCAAAGTGTTATTACTGAGCTTTGTTTTGAAGCTGACAAATGAGTCAGATTCCTCTAGCTGTCACCCCACATAAAATAAATGTAATTATATAGTAACATCATAGCTAGGGACATTTATCTGAGTGAAATTCTAGAGTTGCAGTCTGGTATCCCAGATACAGCTTGGCATACTTATCCAGGTGCATAGTGGGAATTATGGTAGACTGTTCCTTTAAGATCTATGCTTTTTTGGGGTTTATTCTACATGTCTCTCTCTTAACCTCTCTCTCTCTCTCTCTCAGGTCATCTCCAAACAATTCCCAGGTCACTGGGCTAGTCACAATTTTTACATTGAAAAAGCACCAGAACAAGGTAATTCCCCTGCATTGCATGAAGCAGTGTCATAGATGCCAGGTGGAACCCAGGCCAGGAGTTGCATTCCTGTGCTATCTTCCCTTTCCTATCAATAGTCAATGCAGTTCCTTAATAGTGAGGGATATTATGCGAGTGCTGCTGATTTTACTAGTGTGCATCACACAAAGGTGTCCTACAACTTGTCTGCTCTCAATTACAAAAAATGGAATTGAAATAATAATCCTCTTGAATTTGGCAGATTGGATTATACCTTGCTGCCATACCTTTTGGATCCATGCTGGCTCTTTCTCCTTATAAAGAAATCTTTGCCTGAATCCTCACAGGTGGTGGATGATGCTGGAGGGAGCATTTGGGCAACCAGAAGGAGACATGCAAGGCTTGGTATTACAGCTGGGAGCCAATTTACTTCTATCTGCCCAAGCTAGCTGCAGGCTAACGGATGGGATGAAGGTTGTATGCAAGAGATAATCAGAATAAATGCTCCCAGCAATAGCACCATGAGGAACAGACTGTGTAGAAAGTACAAACACAGGGACACTTTGTGTTCATGGTGACAAGATGCCTGCAAGTGAAGATCACTGTGCTGTTCTCCATGAGCAATGCCACCTCCTGGTGTCCTGGATCAGGCCTAGGAGAAAGATCTTTTCTAAAATGGATGAAAGAAATAATAAAAATGCACTGAAACCCTCACAGATACAAGAACTGCTTCCTGTTTGTGTGAATGTTGTGATCCAAGGAGTACTGTTTCATTATTGCTATGCGCCTCTTTTCACGTCTGCACAAATAAACCAATTGCCCCTCTTGAGCATCAGTGAAATTACTGGGAATTGTAGATGCCCTACTCCAATTTGTGAAAGAAATATCAAAGGTAAGCACCAATTCTAAAATTTTGGTTCTGGTATCTTGTGCAAGCTCCAGGGTTGAAGACCATGAAATTGCATCTAGCAAAAGAGTGTTATAACATAGGAACTAAGGCACAACAGCCTTGTTCTACATGGTTCAACCTCAGCCTGAACAGTGCTGCCACTGGGGGAAAATAGCTCAGATTCTCATTAAGCATTTGCTCAAATGCTGAGAGAGCTGGAAATGTTGTTGATGATATGAAGTGGAGAGCAGAATAGATTCCCTCATCTATTTCCCACAGCTGATAAACAGTAATGCCCTTCAGTCTCTCCCCAGCTGGCCCAGCTTCAGATGAGTAGCACAGTAATGAAAGCCTCCATATCCTATTAGCAGTTCTCGGGCCGTCCATGGGTCATTGGAGAAATGCCTGCTCCAAGCTGAGATGGATGGCTTCCTCTGTAATGAAAACAGAGTGAGGAGCAAGACTGCACCAGGAAGACCTGCTTCTACCTCATCCCTGTGCAGGAGAAGTGCACTTGCAGGGGGGAGTTTTGGTAAGTATCTGATACCTTTGTTTCATGTAAAAAAGGAAAGACAAATGGTAACACATTCATAACTCTAACACCAGTTTCAACATAATAGGACAAAATGGTGCCTGAGGATTCCTGTGTATCAAGCAGATGGGCCATCCATTATTTTCCCTCAGGTCAGGGGTCATCCTAAAACGAGAGTCAGCAATCATTTTGCAGGGTATAACAAAACCATTTTTTTGCCTGCTTCTTAATCCCAGAAAGCACTACTGTCCTCTACTTTTGTCCACATACATTATCATTTTTGTCTATTATCTACATCCCCAGAGACCTAATAGTCTTTTCTTCAGTGTGGCTTGATCTGGAGCAGCTGTAAGCTTTGCTGCAGGCAGTGTCTGACAACTGCTTGCCTCTTGGTCAGTGTCAGTTCCCTGGGGGAGGGCAGGCATTCATTTCATTATGAAAGCATGGAAAAAAATCCTATATTCATTTAGATCCAGAATGAATACATAATATTTGGAACAAAGGGCCCATGTTCCAGTCCAGCTGGCAGTGCTTTTACCATTGCCATTCTTCAAGGCTAGCTCCTGCTTAAAGCATGCATTAAGGTCATTTATTTAAAAATAATGGAATATGCTGCAAAAGCCCTTTTTTCCTCTGTCATTCTAAATTTCACCTTCCAACATCTCTCATTGATCCTCAAGCACTAAGAGCTTGTGTGGAACAGCACTTTTGTGAAAATAAAGATTGTTCAATTACAGTACTTGGGAGAAGAAAGCAATAGTTAAGAACAAGACCAATGGTGTTTTGTTGTGGGATTTGCTTTTTTTTTTTTCAAAACCAGGTCTGAGTCTCATTTTGTCATATGTGTTCTCATTCAGGTGTTAGCTGAGTGCAAATTTTGTCTATAAATTACTTCCTCCATTACTAGGGTAAAAATAGATGTTGCTAAAAGGGTTTATTGTTAGCTTACTACAGGACACTGTAGTACTTCACATGATTAGCCAAGGTAAGATAGTGAGCTTCAAAACTGTTCTTTTGCTTTTGCTGCAGTTGTCCAGCAATCTGTTTATGTTCCCTTCAGTTTGAGACGTGGAAGAAATGGGCTCTGAACCAGCTAGCTCCTCTTGATTTCAAGAAGCTAACCCTGAAAATGTGCAGCATGATAGAGGATTAGGATGAAATCTTGACCTTGCTGATATTAATGGACACAATAATTTACATCAACAGGATGAGAAGAATCTCTGTGGTAAAACACAACTAATATTTCAGCCAGATTGCCTTCTTAGGGGCCTCCAAGGTGAGTGGCCTCATCCTCCAAAGACAATGCAGAAAGGTAACCAAAATTGAAGTGAAAGGCACTTCAAAGGTAAAATCAAACATCTGTGCATCATTTAATATCAACTTTCAAAAATTTAGGCTGAGATTTGTCTGAAACAATGGTAGCAACTAAAAACTAAGCATGAATTCTGAATTACCTTGTTCAGAGGGTGATTTACCCATCCACTCATCCCTACTTTAGATGGTGGGATTATCCTTATTATAATTTATGTTGAAATGAAACCATATCTGAGACTTATTTTTTTTAATTGATTAATGTTAGACTGACTTTTGAACTCAGTTCCTCCAGCTTTCTACAGATTTTCATGCCTTGTGAAATAAGACAATCCTGTTACAGGAAGGTAGGGAGTTCTTTTTCTACACTGCCATTTTTTGTATAACCATTTTGGTAACAGAGGCAGGGAAAAAATCCAATGAACATATTTTCTGATGTCTACCTTAAAATTTGTATTTGCGCAAGTATCATATACATTTTGTGTAACAAATAATTTTTGCTCCGCCTTCAGACATGTAAGACAACATTGTCATAAGTAGAAACAACAGCAAAATTTTTACCTCACAAAGGCAACTTCCAAATCCTTCCGAAGACATTTTGCACACAGACACTTCAAGCTGTAAGGTGGTGATAACTATTCGGCGGGATTGAGACCAGGCTTGCCATCTTTTCATCATTTACATCTGTTTTCCCTCAATGCACATACTTCATTCTAATTACTGTTAATAGGAACTGGTTGTTCAGTCTGAGAAAATCTGAATTAGTTGCTGTTCATTCAGCAGAGATGAAGATATTTGTGACTAAATAAAACCCTGCCATTCTGCATGCCTAGAACACAGCATTAATTGGGCCACCACCTTGACAATATTGAAAGGGCATGGAGTGGTGGGAGCAATTTTGTCTTTATTTGTACAGTCCACGTGAAGGTCAAGAAGCAGCTGCTTTGCTCTGGGAAACATAAGAGTGGCTTCCTTCTTGCTTCTGTCTTTCCTTTCCCTTTCATCTCCTACTTTCAAAAGCAAAACATGGAAAACATACCCAAACCGAACAAACCAGTAAAGTTGAAATGAAATCTTTCAATGACCTTAGATTCTGTGCATTATGATGCCCTGGGGGAAATAAAGCTCATCCCAAAGAACACCAGCCCTGAAGACAGGTGGTGTTATGCATGGGTGCTTGTTTCTGCCAGCTCAGAGTTCAGGTACCCACATAGCTCAGTACAGCGAGAGCGTGTACTGGCAGAGCTGTAGTGGCTGTTGGGGTGGGCTGCAGAAGCAATAGGCTGTACACTGGTATCCCATTCTAAGTCAGTCATGTACCTATATCCTAATTTAAAATTATATAAACCCCATTTGGATATTTGTTTTAATCCCACCCTAGCTTTTTTATTTTATTTTTTGTTTTATCTTGAACGTCTCCTATAGCAACTTCAGCTTTGTTCATCTGCTCCATGCAAAACCTCCTGAAAACCCTGTCTCACTGCCAGCTCTGAGGACTGTCCTGAAGGCTACACCTCACACCAAGCTTCTTACAGGGCATAATGCCCTGGCAGAGATGACTGCTGCAGACTTTCCTTGATCCTGACTGGAAGCACCCACTTAAATTGTCCAGAGACATACAGGTTTGCGTATACCAGGAAATAAAAAAGAGTCAGGGCACAGGCTCAAGCTGTTTCCATGACAACTTGTACTGTTTAATTGCATTCTCCCTGCCACATGTGGCTTTGGCCCATGAGAGCTGTGATCTCCATCCAGCGCTGAAATGCTTCACAAGGAGACACACACCACGGGTTACTCCACATTTATATACAGATAAAGATTCCCTGCAGTTTTCCAGTTTTACTTTTGGGATGGAAGAAGCCATATAATTATGACCTGTGCACTTACTTTCAGGGTCAGAAGAAATCTCTTGGAACTGTTCAGCTTAATATGGACCTCGTCTGGGGAAGGGAATGGAAAATACAGTGAACAAAGAGTCATAGAATGATCTGGGTTGGAAGGGACTTCAGGGATCACTTACTTCCAACCCCACTGCAATAAGCAGGGATGACACCCGCTAGACCAGGTTGCTTAAAGCCTCATCCTACCTGGCCAAGTTACTACTCTGTAGTAAGCTATATATTTCACAAGGGGGGCTGAAGAGATAATGTCCTGAGTCTGGCCAAGACAGGGTTAATTTTTGCAGTAGTCAGGAGGGAGTGTGGCTGGATTCTGGAGGTTATTCTATGGCATCTCATGTCATTTTACAGGGGCAGGACTCCCCTCTGGGTCAGGGTAGGGCAGTGGAGGAAGTGGTTGGGTATTGTTGGGGGGTGGAAACTCACATGCAAATTGTTCCTTTCTTGTTCCCTCTGTCATTCTTGCAATTACTGTTCATTTTCTTATCTCATTGCTGTTTCCAGTAAATTGTTCCTATCTTAACCAAAGATATTTACCTTTTGTGCCTCCATTGCTCCTCTCCATCTCACCACAGAGGGAGGGGATTGGGAAGGAAGGAGTGAGTGAGCGGAACATGGTTAGTCTTAGTGAGGAACGTTAAACTGGGGAACATTAAATTAATTAAACATTAATTAAACCATTCCTTAACTACTGAAGTTATTTAGTCTTTCTTCTTTCCATCTACCTTCTAGCAGCCCAAAGTCACCCGCAGTTTACTCATATCCAGCAATCTTTCCACCATCTGCACTTCTCTGTTGGCTCTAAGAGTTCAATAGGACCCAGGCTGTGGCCAGGTCTAGGCTGCCTTTATTTGTTTCTGGAAGATTTAAAACATGGTGTCTTGCTTGGGGCAACATTAGCAAAGGGATTTGTTTTAATATTTTATCTGAAATAAAACAAACCAAAGCATCACTTTGAAATGTAGAATTTATCACAAGAAAGTCTAAATCAACTGCTTGGTTTATTAGAGATCCCTTTTTTTTAGAGGGTTTTTGGTTTTTTTTCAAACACCATAATGTGGGATTTTTCAGTTGCATACATCCATTGCGTGCAAATGTTCAAACAAAAGTATTTCTTGCAAAATGAAAATATGTATCTCTGGGCTTCACAGTGAATAGATACGAGAATATAATGTGATATGAGCACATTTACTCTACTTATGCATAGGCACATTATGTGCATTATCATAATCAGGTAAGTGGATCTTTTTACCTAAATTTGGCTGGAATCTTATTATTCTTATTTTGTTTCCCTTCAGAGTGATTAAACTGCATGATATAGGCTATGGTTCCTGGAAAAAAAGCAAATACACTGTGCCTTCAATTCAAATTTTGACATCCATGTATACTCTCTGGAGCTGGCATCTGCTACAAAAAACACTGTGGAGAAAAGGGCAAAAGTAGGTGCTGAAATGTCATTATTCTGCAACCGTTTTTGTAGTACCTGACCAAATTTTTCAAGTACCCAGTAACCTTATGGAAAAATACTGTAATTCAGAGAAGGCACTACATGCTATGTTTGGTCCACACTGCTTATCTTTAGTGAAATAAAACACTTCCAAGGCCCGGGTGATTGTGGACATCAGGGGGCCAGCCCTACCTCTCAATCAGAACAAAGTGCATAGGAGATTCTTACCCTCTCCTCTGTCCTGGTTTTCATGTGAATAAGTGCCCAGCAAAACGATGTGGAAGGAATTGGAGATATAAACTCCACCCAGGACTGTGGTCACTTTGAAAAGGCCAGAACGAGCATTGCAGTCCCAGCACTTCAACTAGATGCAAACTTTCAATTCATCTAAAAGTCAGGATCTCTATTTCTGCATGAGTTCAGGGTTTGTTTGTTCTTGTTTTTTTTTTTTTTTCCTGCTCTAGCACATTTTTAAGTAGAAATAGTCACATATATGGTAATACCTATGGTTAAGGCATATATATATATGTGATGTCTAATATATATGACCATATTACTTAAGGTCATATATATTAGACAGGACCTGCAATTACAGAGTTATCCTTTAAAGAAGTAGGAGCTAAAGACAAGCCAAGGACAGATCCAATCATATAGGCCTTACCTGTTTTCTGAGTTCAAGCTCTGCCTTTTGTCACAAAGATGAGAAATTTCTGCTTGTTCTACTGCCATCAGCTGCCAGTTCCCTGAGGTGCTGAAGGCCAACCCACCTGCTCAATGTTCCTTCTCACCAGCTAGCAGTATACAAAACACCACTAGGAAAATGATGTTTTCATGCTGCAGAATCCAGCAAACCATAAGTAAAGCTAGGAACAGCTGCTGCCTTGAGAAACCTCAGCCTGAGCTCCAGGCTGAGCACTCATCCTAGCCACAGGCTGCAGAGCAAAACAGGAGCAACGAAAGTGAATTGCTCAAGGGAGTGCAAAAGTTTGAACATGAGGCAAATGAAGCATGAAAAACGAAGCAGTGAACCAAACAATTATTCACCACTACAAGAAAATCCATTAAAGAAAAACAAAGCCATCTACAATAGCGCAGCTGAGGGAGGTAGAGATGAAAGCACAGAAAACAATCCCCCCTGAAAAGCCATCTTGAAATTCTTGGAGTAAGGAAGAAAAGTAGGAGAAGAACAGAGAAGGGAAAAGGAATGGGGGAAGGTAAAATATCAAAATGCAAATTAGTAAGCTTCATCAGAGAACTCATTCCAAGACATGCAAGGAAAAGACTAAACAAGAGCTACTGCCTCTCTGGACATGGTGCCACCTCATCACATGCAAGGAAAGAATCTCAGATAACTGAGACAGAATAAAAAATGATCATGGAAATGGTAAGGTGAATGGTGAAAAAGGGGGGTTTTCCCCTATAATCATATTCAAGATATTGTACATTCATCACCACTGTGTAGTTCTCTGAGAGTTTCATTAACAATAAATGTAATTGAGATCAGTTTGCTGTGGTAATGTGTTAGTTAAATTTTTAACGTACTGATTTTGTCAAGTGCCTTTTTCTTCAAAGAAGCTGCTGCTTAGTGCATGGCAGCAGCAGCACCAAAGATAGTTAGGGGCACATACCCTTTTGCAGAACTCTCTCTTGTTGAGCCACATTGACAGATAAAGTCTTACAGATTTTTTACCCCCATGGCACTCGCATATGAAAAGAAGCTTGGGGCAATCCATTCACCATTCCATGTACCATCAGTCAGGGTATAAAACTCAGGGAAATGTACACCTGTACATTTGGAAATAGTGACACCAAAAATATGCATGTAACACATTCTGGGGTGTCACATGGTTCAGAACAAAAAGGCAAAGGAAGCAAACTGTGTATAATCTTGGATATATAGAGTACCAGTCTAGAACACAAAAATCATTTAATATTTATTATGCATAAGCATGAGCTTGCTTCAAATGCCAAGAGGTCTACACTGTCTGCCTATTACATTTATTGAATCCTTTTGATTTCCAAACACATTAATCATAAATTGAAATTCGCTGTCTGACTAGCAGAAACAGAATATTTTCCAAGTCCTAAATGGCAGCTAAAGCACAATGAGGTGGATCCAGGAGCTGATGCTTTTTCTGTTACTCCAGATAGCATTGGGTTACCCCACTTGCATAAAATGGCAACACTAAACAGCATATAAGCTACTGTATTGGAACCTGGATATTTATCCCTGATGAAGAACAGTGCTGGAAGGGTGACAGCAGATGTTCCCTCTGCTTGCAGCATGCTATATCTAAAAAGTGAAAGGGCAGGCTTTAAGGGTAACATGGGAGATTTAGGGGTGAAATCCAAAATTATTTGGATTCATTTTCCTGAAGAAAAATTTCATTTTCCAAATTTTAGGAAAGACCAGATAGCATAAATAGTACCAGGCTAGGCTGTTTGCAATACTATTAGTTGCTATGAATATTATCCTAAGATTAACACACATGAAGGCATAATCTATATTTTGAGTCAGCTACCAGTTAAAAAATAATTTAAAATTTGATTTGAACATAAGACTTCACCACCTCACTACAAGTAGAGGCAATATAACTTATCTAAAACACTAAAATCCAGCTAAGGAAATAGATTAGAGAGGTCTGAAATGCATGAAGCACTCAGACATTTTAACAACTTTCTAAGAATAGTGATTTTAACTTTTGCCATTATTAATTCAGTTCTATTCATTCTCCTTTTCTTTTGTTCTCCTTAGATGTCACCCATGCTGCTTCTATTCAGGCTGCTTCTTCTGCAAGCCCTATCACTTTCTTTCCCTGCTACACTGCCAGTGTTCGTTTTTCTCATGTTAGGAAACATGGTCAGTGTTGCTGGCCACAGGCAAATTCTGTAACTTATCTATGCAGAACACTTTTTTTAGGATTCATTGTCATATTTGGCTCCAGATTCCTAACAATTACTGAAGCATCCCCAGAGCAGAAAAGAGCACAAAAACTGCCATGATGGATGAGACACATGGTCCATCTAGCACAGCATCCTGTTTAAAACAGAGAAAAGCTTGTCTGCTTCCAAGGAAGTGTCTGTGTGGACTATATCTTCAGAAGAGTCTTCAGAGGAGCCTTTGACTCACTGAATGCATCCTCATTCAAGCATGTCTTAACCTGGATGCAAGAGACTTCACTCCCTCATTCTTTTTGTGATGATAATTCAAATATTTCTTAGAATCACAAAGTTATGAAAAAACTGAGGAAAAAAAAAATCAAAGCTGGTTCAGGATGCTATGAGCATGTGTTATTTGTCAGCATACACTGCAGGTGACCCCACTGGGCTCCGATCATTCAGCAGTCCTGTGAAGAATAAGTCTGCTTTTTCTTCTCTGTAATTACATCAGAAGTAGGAAAAATAAACCCAGACTGAGTTAGGAACATGAGGGTTTAGAGCTGCTACTGATTAAACTATTTTTCTCCTAGACTGTAGAAAGTGGACAAACTTCATCAAGGTTGAAAATAGTCGGTGATATCAGCCAGACTTCAGCCTCTTCAGCCCAAACTGAGCAAAGCTGCTGTGTTCAAGTTGCTACTGGTGCTCTCCTAACAGGGATGTTTCATGCAATTAAGTCAGATTCTGCCTTAAAATCCAGACTGTTAATGCACATAGATCCTGCTTTTTTCTAAATCTTTTCAATATTCTTTATTTTATAAGGGAAAAGGAGTATAAACTACTTGAGCGTACAATTTGTGAAGAACAATGGAATACTGCTTTACAATGAATGGCACGTTTTTCTTTTCCTTATTCTTTGTACTAAAAAAATGGTGTTGACACTCTGACAATTCTATCTGGCTATGAAGATTTAGCTATGTCCTACAGCTAATAGCAATTTTTAGAATTTAGCTCACTGGGGAAACATGAATAGTTACATATAGTCAAGGTTTCAATTACTCTTACATTTGCATAGAGGTCTGCCCTTTTTATTATATCTGTAGATGCTCTTACCTGGTGACATTTCCTATTACCTTCAACAAATGTAGGTATTTGCAGTAGATACAATGCTTAGTCAACATATTTAGGTTCTAAAATTAATGTATGTGTATGATATTGATCATGGACTATTGTTAGTTTTCCCACTGTTTCAAGAATACACAAGTGAAACTACTTGCTATTTTTAAGTTAAAAATCAATTCACTTGACTGAAGTCCAGCATATCTGCATTATTATTGATTTCTTTCAAGACACTGCCCCATGGACTATTTAGGAACAAGGTTCAATATTTATTTCAATAGTACTTCACTGGTTGATTTTTATTGAACTGCTTGAATAAAGTTAAATTCTCTCATTTGTTCTGAGACACAGTGTCTTAGTCACCTTAGTCTCTAGACATGAAAGGAGTTGAACATTATGCATCACAAAAAAGGATACCATGAGATGAATCATTGGTATAATGCCCTTAGAAACATTTACTGTTTGGAATACAGCAGTGGCACTTGTTTTTAGGAATTATAATGTAAGAAAACTCACTACATATTAGTGAATTGCAAGGTTGTACAGAATTCCCTGAGCTGAATGTCTGGGCCCATAAAAACAACATCTGCTAGAAGAGGAAATCAAAAACGTATAGCAGAAAGAACCCAAATTGTCAGCATCTCATGGTTAATACAATAGAGCTTGCTCTGCCCTTCTATGACAAGGCCAGGTGAGAGATATTTTGATTAGGAAACCAAGTAGCCAGCTCAGCGAGCTGCTGAGGGCTCTGCCTGCTCTTGGCTACACAGATGTGTCCTCCTGTGTGACTAGAGAACACCAAGATTTGCTTGACTTTTGGCTTTTAAATATTTGCTTGATTAGGATGTAAGGGGACCTGTATACCCTTATCACCATCTCCTGAATCCAGGGCAGGGCACAAATGTGCCCATGCTGATGCCTGCTGTGTTGCATCAGCATTTACAGCAAATGAAGCGTGAAAGGAGGTGATTGTGGAAAGGACACAGAGGTATTTTGTGGACCAGCTAAGCACCAGTGTCACTGAACCGGGATAGGCTTCAGACCTGTGCTAGGGATCAAAGAAGAATGAGCATAGGGTGCTTGGTGCTTTTCCATATAATATTGCTTTATTTTCTGCTGTTTTTTGTAAAGAAATGATTCCCTTAGATTCAAGACCTTCACATTCAGGCCAATGCAGGAACAGAGGGAGTCCAGAAAGGAAAACCAGGCAGTTCTCCCCTACACCACTCATATAATCTTGGCAGTGCAACTTCCAAGTCATCCTTTTCTCATTGAAAAAGGAGATTCAGCATAGATCCCCACGGACTGGTGTGTCTTAAGAAGAAAATTGCCTCTTTGTCTCCTCCTCCCAAGACAGGCACCTCTTTCATTTCAGTTCACCAGGTGAAGCCTGCAGAGCTCTCCCTTGGAGTATTGCTACAGCAGAGCAAAGCCTTATCCCTTCACACAGCTCCTGCCTTACCCTGTTCTGTCAAAGGACCACAAAGTTAAGGAAAAGAACACACTCCCTAGTGGCATTCAGAACTTGTAAGTGTGTACCTAAGGGTCACTGAATTTTCTTAAATTGACTAAAAACTTTAAAAAGTTGTGAAGGGGATTTCCTTTTCTTTTTCTTTCCCTCTCTTTTCAGATAAGTGCTTTCTTCCTCTGTCTTTCCAGGAGTCTGGAAGAAAGATCCCTGTTTGTGTTCAGAACAACAAGAATTTTCATATGGCTTCCTTTTCAATGCACTGAATGTACAAAGTCTCAGCAGATAAAACCCAATCCTGTTATCAAATGCATTAGCTCATATACTGAAGGGAGTTGAAAGAGGCTCAGGTTTTTCCTCAGAGTTGAGAGAAAAGTGATTATGTAAAAGGGTTAACTAAGGTTTAAATTAAAAAAGAAATTGAAGCAAACTAAAGCAGGTTTGAAAAAGAACAACAATTCATAGAATCATTTAGGTTGGAAAAGACCTGTAAGATCATAGAGTTCAGCTGTCAACAGTTAACATATCTCTAAAAATGCTTCCTTCTTGATGAGAGACTAAGTAACCCTCAGAAACTTCATTCAAGATAGATTGTCACTGGAGGGGAAATCAGAAGGATTAAAATCAGGAGCTAAAAGTCTCCAGCTAGTTCCTTAACAGAATAAAAATCAATAGCTTAAATTATTTAAAAAAAGAAAGAGAAAGAGGTCATGGCACTAGCTGTACTGTGCAAATTGATAAAAAAGGCCTAACATTTGGAAATACCAGTGAAAGCATACAAACACAGCCCCATCAAAACCTCCTGAATCTATGGAAAATGATAGAAACATTAGGTCTGATGTCTGATTTCCTAGAGCCATAGGTGAGTCTGTAAAGGCAAACTTCCTTCTGTCATCTCCTTGAGAAAAGTGATGAGTGTAGAAGAGTGTAGGTGGGACAGAGAACATGAACTGTTCTCTGTCCTCTTTTCAGTAAATTAAACATGTTCAGGTTTGACTTGTTTTATTTGTTTGCAGGTTATGCTGAAGCAGATGGTATCTATTGTGCCTGAAGATGTATTTAACATTTTATAAACAACAGTCTGATTGAAAAACCCGAGTTCATCCCCATATTGAGGACTGACTGGTGGCAGGGACTACCTGTTAGCTATGGTCAGAGGCAAACAGGCCAGTCCATCCCTTCTGCAGCAGTTGCTATGGTCTGTCACCATGAGTCTGACCTCACACTTGTCTTTCTTAGAGGAACATGCAGCTGAAAGTTATCTCCATCTGGGTTTGTCATTTGAAGCACAGCCAAAACTCAGGCAGCAGAATCTAATCTTTCAAACATGACCTTAATCCACTCCTGTAGTTCAAAGGGTTTAAAATTAAAGCTCTCCATTTTAGATCACCTTTACTCCAAGGTAATTTTCATTCTTCTCTGGAGTTCAATGCTCTTAAAAATTCAGTCTAGCTAGCCACCCCACAAAAAAACACAGTTATACCTTTAATCCCTTTTACTGCCTTTCTTGGCAAAAGCCTGCTGCTAAAAAGTTCTGATAGGTTCCCAATCCTGGATTTTCAGAGGTATTCCAATATCTAGATAGTCAGCATTTCAGTGCCATTCTGGTACTTAAACTATTTTTTTATTCTCTAATACTGCTTCAGTTGGGCCTTGTCTTGTTTCCTATATATGGGTATGCTGATATGTAAGAGATGGAAATATTACCTGTAACACCTCTACACCCATAGGTCCTGTAACCTGTAAGTCTCCAGACCAACAGATCCATGAATCAAATCTAAATAGTTTTCTAATTTTTATTCTAAATATCCTGAAAACTTCTATTTTTTCCCTGAATGTATCTATCCTGAATAAAATCTCAAAAACTTAAACAAACCATTAGTCTTTGTTGCTTGATAACTTCTGAGGCCTGCCAGAGCACCACATCTAGGGTCTTAATGTAAAGACCCTAGGTGTGGTGCTCTGGCAGTTCTTGGCAAAGCAGAGATGGCAAACGCAAATCTCAGTCCTGCTATTCACTGGAATTAGTTAGTTCATCAAAATCAACCTGCATTATTTTAACCAACCTCCTACAGACTTTGAAGGACAGGCAGGACAAAGAGAGGGCATTTGCCAGTTTTTTCCCACATGTCTAACTGCTCACAACAGCCTGAGCTCAGTGCCTAAATACTGTGACATTGTAACACCAGGGGCATGGATGCCTGCACCAAGTATGCCTGGTCTCTGCATTCACAGCCATTCCCTATCCTAATCCTTGAGGACCCGGGGGGCTGGAAGCATGGCAGCTGTCTATTGAACCCCTCGTGTCTTCTGCTGGGTTGACAGGAGAAGGGTGGGTGGGTGAGGATGCCTTTTGTCCACCATGGCTCTGCTGGTGGGACACTGCAGTGGCTGGCTGGCAGTTTACAGCAGGAGCTTCTGGGGTGTCCAGCTCTATTTCACTCACACAGGTGAAGTGGGTCAGATCCCAGGGAACACATTTTACATTCAAAATCACAGGTCTTTCCAGAAAGGAAATATCTTGGCTGTTCTAGTCTGAAACAGTTTTCAATTTTCTGGTATTATCCTTACTTCCATGTAATAAAACTGCCTCCCAGTCACCTTCACTTGTGACTTATTCGAAGTTCACCTTTCAGCCCTGCTTGATATCATAATACCATTAGTGCTAATGAGCTCTCCAGCAAACACTGCATTGTTGCTCCCTTACCTACTTACTTTGGGAAGAATAAAGGACAAAGATGCTATGGCTATTAACTCAGAGCCTGCATTCACTTACGTTTTTACTTTAACTATCTCTATTCACTGTAAATTCCTTTCACACTCCATGGTGTCAAGAACACATTATCAGCTTTTCACTGATCTCAGCTCCTCAGGTGCCTATCACTGCATGTGTTGTAAAATCAGCATCTGTGTATGCATGTGGCCAGGCTTAGCAGATGCTTTTACAGGATAAGATGTGATATATATTCTACATGTGAAATCAGATTAAACCCTAAATCCATCAAACATTTTATTTTAAAGAAAGGAAATTATGCCATTTGATGCAAACATATTTCTTTATTAACAGTTTCACAGCATGCTCCTCAGCTCCAAATTCTCTAGATATAGGATTGCAATTCCTTCGTTCACTCTAAGAGAAACACTCATTCATTTTGTATTATGTCTGCTATATATAATACTATGCTACTATACAAAACTGCTACTTGCCTGCAGCTCTCCAGCTGTCAGGGAAAAGGAGCCTGGCAGGGCAGCCTGTCCTGGACTGGCCACCGTGGGGTCTTGCATTAGTGTCAGACTTTGCAGAGGACACTTCCTAACTTTCTGATCTCTGGTGGGATCTAAAGAAGAACAGTCGAACAGTAATATTTCTCCTCTGGCAAAGATCCCCTGGAAGGCAGAGGAGTGCCCCTCCACAAAAGCACTATTAATATTCATTGTCTCCATCGGTGCTAGAGAGAGTGGCTCCAAAGAACAATTAGGGCCCCCAAAACTCCTTACCTACCTGGAAAGCAGAAGACAATCTCTCTATAAAACAGGCAGATGGTAAAGGGAGATAATAATGATTGGTGTCACAAGGAGCAGCTGCAGCTCAGCAGCTGCCACTGCAGAGTTATTGAGTGTTTGCTGTGGGGCCGTCAGTGTGGGGGTGAGCCCCCAAAAGGAGCCCTCAGCTTCCTGCAGGTCAGACTCTGCCTCCTGAAACTGAACCCCAACTACAGCCCCCACAAGATAGGACTTGCAATATTTTCCTCCCTCACCCCTGACCTCCCTGGCTACTTACAGATCAGTGACTGTTGTTGCAGGGTTTCTGTAACCTCTGGCAGGATTCTACATTGGGGAGATGTAAACCATAACCTGGCAAGAGGGGAAGACAAAGGAGCTGGGATTTGGGGATAGGAGTGTGCTGGTAGTTTTGAGAACATGGAAGAGCAGAGTAGAAAATCAATATATCTAAATGGGGAAAGGAAAACTTGAAGATAGAGGAATAATTCCCCAGCCTCTGTGCAGATATGACTGGCACTGGAGAGCAGGACTGAAGTAAAAAGCCTAAAAGAATTACTAGTTGAAGTTCTGTCAAGATTGTCCCCTTAGGCTTTTCCTGGGTCTTTCTCTCTATATACAATAGAATGTCATCAACAAAAGAAAGGACAAAACACTTCAAGACATATTTTGCTATCTACAGCCTTCCTTTCTTATCTTCTCAAGCTGCACAGGAAAAGTGAACTGTTATATCTTAATAGGATTTAGGCTATAAGATTTCAAGTCATCTCTTCTCTCTCTAATTCATACTGAACAGCCAGTTCCTGACAATGCTGTAGGTAAGACTTTCACAAATCCTCAGCACTGGCCTAACTCCTCTCTTGCTCAATTAATTAGAAAGATCCGTGCTAAGAAAAAGGAGTGGTGCAAACTGGTTGTATCAGGGATCAATAAAAACCCTGGTATGAAGGGCAGGTCACTCTGTCTCTGCTTCATCCACTTTCTTTCTCAAACAGGTCTCACACACACTGACACATCATGCAGAGCTACATCTGATCCTTCAGGGTACAGCTAAACACACAACTGTCACAGCTGTTCTGGCATAAGTAGCTCCACTGTGTTTTCTATGTCTGTTTACAGCAAGGTATTTCAGAAAAAGCTGAGGAGTTGATCTGGGTGCTTCAGGAGAAGACAGAATCCCTGGAGATCAGTCAGATGCAATCCAATTTGCCACAGGCAGCAGAACTTCCAACAGAGATGTGATTGTTGCTGTCAGGCTAAACTCCAGACCCATGAGTGGGTGAACTCACCAGTGTTCACTGCTGCCATACCTGCCATCGACAACCATTTTTCTGCAGCTGAAATGACCTGTTTGTCCCTGGGGTCCAGTGGGATCAGACAGAAGTCCTCACAGACACTGCTGGGCTTATTTCAGCCCATTTTCCTCCCTTGGGAAGCAAAAGAAGGAATATTTTTAATGTGTTCTCCTTCTATTGTCCAGGTTCTATCCTGGACAGGAGCTTGGAAGCTCTTATGCCATGTCTGGTTTAGAAACAATTTCATAGGCAAACCCTGCCGGCCCCAGGAGCTGCCCTGCCTATGGATGCTATCAGAGTGTGACTACAGCACCAAGTCATCCACAAACATCCTTGCCTCAGGGACAGAGAAAGTGAAAGATGGAGTCCTGGGGCCATTGAAAGGGGTTTAAAATTAAAAAAAAAAAGCTGAGGATAGGTCAATTTGAATTACTATAGCTGAACATTGAATTTTTATTCACAGATATTTTCTTCTGATGTAGTTACAGTTCAATTTTCCTGAGCAATTTCTGTTTGCATGAGAGCTTAGAGTGGAGCCAGAATTTGATAGTGTTCTCTTACTCTGGCTATACTGATCTGCCCAGGGGCATGGATATACACAAGCACTAGCAAGCAAAAATTCCTCACTTCTGCACAAAGACACCAAGCTATATATGAAAACCTGCTGGTTTTGAGATTGAATTTCCTGCTCAACCAAAAAAGAATCCCAGGGCTGGTCTGTTTGCAGAGCTCCAGATCAGAGGCACTAACACTGTTAAGCTTGTGGTGGGATGTGAATATATTCTTTAGTGCAAGGCCCCAGAGCCAGAGCTCTATACCAGGAGGAAATTAACCCAAAGCATCCAGCTGTTCACAACTGGAGAGAAATGTGCAGTGTGCAATAAAATTACCTGGAAACGGAACATTTTGTCAAAAATCTTCCAAAATAATCTGATAGATCCAAGTTTCAACTATTTGTCTGTTTTTGGTGTTCATGTTACTCTCAGTCATGAGTGAATACTCTGAATTTAAGGCTTGGGGTCCATTAACAAGGCTCTGGTCCATCCCTTCTTTGAGAAATTCCTTAGGAGATCCAAGGGTTTCTTCTGTTTATGGTATGTAGAGAGTTAATAATCTACTCATAAAAGAGAAGAAGCCATTTACAAAAAAATGGCCCATATGTGAGCCATTATGACCTTTTTCAGAGACCTATTTCCCTGCATAAATATGACACATCACCAATCAGATGGAAGCAAATTGGATGGGGGAATTCTTTCACCTTGTGTTTTCTAAAAAATGCCATTGATTTTTATGACAGTTTCCTTATTATTTAGCTTTCCAGGCATGTTCTTTCATCATGAAATCCCTTAAGGACTGCTAGGAAAAAGAAATGGCTCTTTTAGCCTATCTTCCAAGGGCAGTGAAACTTAAGAGGCCCTGTTATCTGTCTGCCCTTCTAAAGAGTACAGAAATTGTTGACTTAGTTTCAAGCCAATTAAAAAAAAAAAAGGTAGAAGTCTCAAATATATTTATATTCCCACAAACCTTGTGAAAGCAGCTGAGAAAAGGCAAGACAGACAGATTAGTACATTAATTTCAGTGAAGGAAAAGTTGCAAATTGTATTACTAACTACTAAGGGCAGACTCAGAGCCAGATGTATGGGGAAAGCTTCATTAAGAGCTAACACAGTCTCTCAGAGGATAATTTAATTATACGAGCCCCTTGTTTACACAGGCTTAGTTTAATATCAGCTAAACTTGAAGGTAATTGTGAGAATTATTCTGGCTGTCCATGATGAGTCCTGGTGCAAGGCTCTACACTGATATTTTATGAGGGAAAATTGAGTAACTTGGGAAACATAATTGACCTGAAGTGGGAAGGAATTTTTGGTGCTCTTCATTCAATCAGGGGTTGAGCAAGAAGTGAAAGAAGAAAAGGGTTCCTCACCACTGCATTGGTGTTTCCTAAGTCCACCTCACCCCACAGCCCCTCTGGACTATGGCAGTATAAAGCTCCCCATCACATCCAAGAGGCACCACGAAGGCTGAAGCCATTCCAGCATACTGGACAGCCACTGCAATCAGCAGATCTGTGCATGCACAATGCTGTAGTCCTAAAGGTAAACTCACCCCACATAGTTTGGCCCCAGCAGAAAACAATAGCCACAAAACCTGTCCACTGTGGCCCTAGCCACTGTCCTGCTGCAGTGGCACAGGAGGATTGTGCATATCCACCCACCTCTGCCCTGGGTGGTCATCTGCTTTGAGTGGCTGAAGAATTCCACTGGGGGATCTTGCAAAGCTCTAGGCAGTGACACAAGAAGCCACTGGCCATTCACTGAAGAGCCTTGTAGCTGCTATAATGGATTCCATGACTTCACCTGCCCCTAACACCCGCACACCCCCCTCCTGCAGTCTTTTCTTGAAGCATTGTGAGTCAGCAATGCCTTCCTGACCCAGCTGAGATGAAGCAGAGCAAGTGACCTTGGATATGCTGATAGCAGCAGGAAGAAGAATCACCCACGTCATAGCTCAAGGGCATCCAGATCCTGTGTGTGACTCAAATGCAGAAATCAGGAAGACTTAAAATTATATCTTTCTTAAAGTGCATTTGGGAACTTTGTCCCCTTCTGTGGCTTTTGACTGCTTTTTGTACTTTCTTTTTCAGAGCTGGTTCTTCCTTACACCTACTGAATCATCCTTGTATTTTCACACTGAGTGATTCTGATATAGTGGTATTCTACACTGCTCGTGCTCCAGCTTCACTTTTCTCCATCTAGCAAAAGATGCTGTGATTTTATTCACACTTTCTGACTTTGGGTGCATTCATCAGACATCTGTTCAGAAACATTTTGCAGGGACCTAAATCATGCCACTTTTCATGCACTGAGCAGTCCTTAGTGGTGTTTGAAGAGCAGCATCTCTAAAGCCACTGAAGGACAGGCATCTAGCTGCCTTTTTCAGATCTGAAGTCTGAAAAACTCCTCTCAGTTGCCTAGCATCTTTCTGCCAAATACAATTACTGCTGCTAGACAAAGAGAACCACCTAATTTAGAGGGTGGCAAACAGATCCAACAAAAGGCCTGAGTACTGTGGTGAGTAGAACTGCTGTGCCAAAAGCTTAGGTGCTCATCTCAGGTGCAGAATGTACAGAGCTGAGTTAATTACATACCCAGAAATCTTGGAAAATAAGAGTGGGAGGATTCAGTGCTGAATCATTTAACTTATACCCAAGCCACAGCAGACACAAAGTAATAGTCATGCTTGCAGACTGAGGCTGATAGGAATTCTCAGAACTGCTCCTACAGATGACAAATGAAGAGCCAGAGCTGATGAAAGCCGTTTTCCCCAAGTAGTTTAGAGGAAAATGAGGCTAGCCAGATACTGGGATATCATGGGTCAAAGGACACTTATTTTTAATTCCCTCTTTTACCTCCAGATATCTGATGTCTGTTTTCTTCTAAGCAGAGTATCTCATCACCAGACCATATAACACATTTGTGAATGTGACTGTCTGTCTTTCTGTTAAAGTTCTATCAATCTGAACAGTATAAATAAATGGCTTTTGTGCTGGAACTGGATGCAGTGGAAATACTCCACAGTCCAGAGGTTAGAGCACTCAGCTGGGAAGGAAAAGTTCTAGATGTGCAGCCCTGCTGCACCGAATATTAACACATTGTACACAAAATACACCACTGTTGCCAAGTAGAAAGGAGAGTCATTTTCTGGGTAGACTACACCCAGCCAATTTGACTGAGTACCTATGGGAATTGGGGAGGGAGTAATTTGAGATTATCAGGTTCAAGTCTCCTCAGATGTAGGTAGGATTTAGGCACTCTGACCTTTTCAGGCTAAGTAACAAAATCCTTACCAACTGCTGAGAGAGATGGATTTTACTGCTTTTATGCATTGTTTACTTACCTTGTAACTATCTAAGGTCACTCAGGGTGCCAAAATGTTCCAAGGCTTTTTCCACAGTTCAGCATTGGGCAGAAACATTTTCGACTTAGATTCTGTCATACTCCAGTACTGAGGAATCTACTTAGTTCCCAGAATGCTTTCTGTGGTACATTAACTATTGCCTATTGCCAACTAATGGCTCACTAGCACTTGTAAAAATAACGTTAGTAACAAAAATATTATTAAAAATAATAGCAATTTAACCCAGTTCTTTCAAATTTTCCTCTAGAGAAATGAGTCACATAATCCAAACCAAATCTTTACTAGTGAATTTCTTTAATCTTTAATGGTGAATTTCAGAGAGATTTGTAAATTAGCACACCAACAATAATTCATTGTGACCCATTAGTAACCACATGGAAATTTCAAGAATTTCTAATCATGAGATACAAAGCAACCAGTGGATGTAAACCAGCAGAATAGGTGCAGACCTCTAACCAGATTAAAGTGATTAAAAACAGGAAAAGGAAGAATTTGCAATGACTGTTTTAATCACTGGGCAAGGTGTCTCCTTGATAAAACCACTGTTGTTCTTAAAATGTGCATCCTCTTCTTCCTGGGATTGCTGTAGCAAACAAGGTAGCAAGATCACTCCTGTTCTTCCTGAGAAAAACCAAGAGAAAAAGGTCGTGTGTGTACTGAACTGAAGGCAATAAGGGAGCTGTGAGTGAAGGTAGCTTTATAAGTGCTCTTTTTGAGCAGATGCAACCCTGTGGTCTGGGGAAAATTTCTTTGTGTATGAGTGAAAGTAAGAGGCTGAAAGAACAGCCATCCTCTTCCTGGGAATATGTCCAGGACAAATGTTATCATCTCAATTAAAGCAAAAATAGCACCTGGAGCAGCACAATAAAACATTAATATCTCCATTGTATGTATAACTGCCGTTTGACAGATCGCATTCTAATATGTCCTGACTGAGGTGTTTGTCCAGGCAGCAAAGCTGAAGGAGACAGGAGATTTACCAGCTTAGGTGTTATTTAGAGCTGCTGGAAGTCATTAGTCCTCTCCACAGGGTAAGAGCAGAAGTGAGATCCCACACCTAACACATCAGTAGGATGAGACAGCAAATCCTCTCTGACTACACAAGGGCAGTTTATAGGGGTCTTCCTTGTCAAACAGAGCTGATCACTACACCAGAGAAGGAGTCTCATGACTGAGAATAGTTATTCAGCAAGAAGAAGCCCTGGTTTCCTACGCCAGTTATTGAAATAAAGTCACACAAGCGATTCATTCCTGTTACCCAGAGAGCTGACATCATGGGGGTGAGGCTTTCAAAACACATTTTTTCATAGCAGTGTTTGGAAGCAAAAACACACCCAGTAATGCAAGACGATCCCCTACAGAAGCCCTGTAACCCCTCCTTGAGGAACTAGAGAAGGGCATCTGAGAGAAAGTCTCTGAGTCTTCACAATACACCAGGTACAAAAGCACGCAGGAGAACAAAACATTCATAAAGCATGCAGGAGAACAAAAATGGCATAGACTGGTGGTCAGCCAGTGCAGGGGACTCGGTGTTTGTGAATGGGAAAGAGTTACTCACGTCTCATGAAGTGACTTAACACTTTCCCATGTTTTCTACCTATGGTGAACACCTGTTTCCTGAATTTAGCCCTAGTTTCTAAAGATGTGGGAAGTTGTAACACTGCATAATTGTGTTCCACTATATTTGGCCTTAATTCCCATTGACTTCAGTGCAAACAGCAGTACAAAAATTCCAGATTTGGAAAACACAGCACAAGGTTAGTAAATAGTAGCTGTAACATTTTATAAACTCAAAGATTAAGATACCAGATTGTCAGGGCCTCTTTCCCACTGACCTTCTTAATTCACACAAATCTTTCCACACACACCTGGATACTGCAGTTTCCCTTTTTTATCTTTTGCAGTTAGAATTTGTACACACTAAGAGTTTGTGCTTTTAAAGGCCAAGGCTTGCCCCCAGTAACTATGTGAGCAGCTATAAAGATTTTCAGAGAAACAAATCCTGGACTAGGACTGGGATAGATGCCCCTTCACTACGTTCTTTTAAGAAGCTGTCTATTTGATAAGTCAGTTTTCCTGAATGCTGAACATGACCTGTTACTCTGAATCTTTGGACATACTGGGGTTTTTCCCCTTTTAATTCTCATATGGTGCCATATCTGCTGGTAGTGTTTTGATGCCTTTTTTATCTCAAATACTGAATAACCTAGAGTTACCTCCTGCTTGCCATTTCTTCCTCCTTGGATTTTATGATTTTGAAAGCAGTAATTTAAAAACCGTTCAGGATACAAAAATAATTTTAGCAACCGCTTTTCTCCTTTTTATGCCACAATGTAGGATTCTTTTTATAAATGGCATCAGAAGTCTAGTCTTGCTTTGTCTCAAAGATGGTCTCTGGACATATACTGAGCCCTGATAATAAGGCATGGTCTTGGATGACTTGTGTATCAGAAGAGTTTGCTGATTTGGAGGTTGCTGTTGTTTTCCTCACTGTCTTTCTTCATGGATGGCAAGCCTTGCATCTCACCTTGCTAGGGCCCACTGAGTTGGCTGCTAGTGCTGTTCTCCTCATGGACTGTCAGCCAGGGGACAGCTTGATAACTACCTTGTGTTTCAGTCTCATGGAGAGCTCAGACTCTCAGGGACAAGAGGTTAATTGGAACAGATGTTATTTCAGAAATTGCATGATGCCCAGAAATCACATCTTTGCCTCCCTAAGCCTTTTCAGTGGTGTTGGACTGCACGATCTCTCTTGTTTCTCTCACACTGGGCTCCTTTTCATCTTTTGAATCACTCCAAACAATAGCAATCTTTACAAATACAACAAGCCCTCCTCTTTATATCAGGCATTCTTCCCTCTAGGGATGCAAGCAATCTGAGCTGAAGCAAAACGTAATTAAGGCCATTTATAAAAGCTGCATGTTTCCCCCTTTATAGCTTTTGCAAAAGTTGTGCCTAATTTATACTTTGGTGGTGTGTTTGTGCTCTCTGTTGGTTTTGACCTCTTCCTTTGAAATATTCTTGCATAGTTTCAAAGGGGTTTCAGATTTACTTTAAGTTTCCCCAAAAGGATTGATGCAAAAACTTTTTGACTTTAGACCATTCTGCTTCTCTCAGAGTGGGAAACAAATAAAGACTTCCTCATATCTTTGAAAATTTCCTCTTTGCTGGTATGAAAGGATGCAGCAGAAACACCTCTGAGATTACATGCACAATTATGTCCCAGTACTGCTTCTGTTAGTGGGAATGAGAAAAAAAAATGTTAAGGGATTCCCCTCCTCCCAGTGAATCAGGTCCCTGAGCTCATTATTATGAACAGCAGATAGAGAGGTAAGAGATGGAAACTAAATCTGAAATCATAAACTCATTAACAGACGTGTATGGCCATCTCCCACATGGCCATGAATGTGGGCCATCAGGTATTTCTGAATAACTGTTGAGGTCTGAAGTGTGCCATAGGGAAAACAAACACTTTTTCACTGAATAATCCTTCTCAGCAGCTTCATAGTAAGGTTGAAGTTATGCAAAGTAGTAGGTGTAAGCGAAGGAATAGAGTTGAGGAATATTGGTGGCCTGTCCCTCTTAGGAAAAGGCTCAGGTCTTGGCCAAATCATCCATTACCAGCAGTAAAGGGCTGTTACTGCAGAGCATGATTTGTGTGACCTCTTCCTTGCCTGTGGGCATTAATTGATCTTTGGGTTTAAGTGCTGCTGTGAAGCCAAGGTACAACTTGGATAAAACCAGAGGAACTTCTGTTGTTTGTCACAAATTTTCAGCCAATATGAGAACGTACCTTGTCATCACACCTCTTCCATCTGTTCCACAGGTGTCTGTATCACATGATGGCTTATCTCCAAGCAGGTGCAAAAGTTAGTGGGAGATCTTCTTGACCCTCTGATAGGGATGGGGTGGGAGCAATCTGTAAATGTTTAAAATAAGTCACGTGCATCTCATTGGGACAGAGATAGCAAGTGACAAGTTTTAGTATTATTGTCTTATTACAAACCCTGAATTACTCTACTGATTGCAATAAGAATAGGAACCAGAACTTCACAAAGCCCTTCATCTTGTGATCTGACCTTCATATTTTCTTGCAAACCTGCTGGACTTGGACAATTCCTCAGTTTTCTTGGAAACCCTGAGACTTTTTCCAAGGATCATTTACAGTAATCACTTGAATACATTTCCAGTCATATGCCTAGAAATAGAATCTAGAGATTAATAATAATGTCTCCTCCAATAAGAATGCTCACAGACTGAAATGGAAGAAAAAGGTACACAATAACTTGTTATTCCTACTAATAACAGTGGGTAGGTTGGTTTCTCTCAGGGTTCTTCCTAATCTTGTGAGACAATGCTATTGATAAGTGACCTACATGTCCTCCCGAGACTTGAGAGAGTCTAACACCATTATTACGATAGATTAGTTTCCATTGCACTTTATAACTCTGGGTTTCAGAAAGACTAGCTGAGATCTACCAACTGAGGTGAGAAAGAGCTGAAGCCTCTTCCGATAATATAAATCCAACCAAGAGCCATAAAGTAGTATCACCAAAAAAAAAATCTTTAATCTTGTGCTGTCACATATTGTCTCTCTCTTTCTTGACACTGGTCTCAGTTAACAGTGAAAGTGATTTTCCTTTTGATGTTGATGTTCTAAGAAAATTTATAATAGTAATCCTAAATTCTCCTAGTAGGACTTATTCATAGATTCTTATTAATGTGCAACATTCTTTATTTCTGCTCAACAAGGTGAAGTAATCTGTGGTGGCAAGATAGAAAAGGAAAAGAAAAAGAGAACGAAAAAATACTTGTGGAAAAATCCTCAAATATGGAAGAACATTTGTTCATAAGCACACATATCTTCAATATATATATTTATATATACACAAGACGTCATCCAGCCTGATATAAAAATCCAACAGTGAAAGGCACATACATCCTTGTCAAAACTAGCAACGTCCAAGTTATGCTGTTATGTTGCCAATAAAAAAACTCAGTCTATATTTGGCAAGGTCAGGGATATTTTGGATATACAGGGGAAAGAAAAGAAAGAAGTTTTTTGTTAAAAATTCTTGCCCACATTCATTGGAAATCTCTTGGAAGATAAGTAAATTATAAACACTATCAAGAGATCTGATGCAGCATTGAGCCTGACAGCTGTTACTGAAAGTAATTTGCTGTGCTGCAGGCATCAATACATCAATATTATGGCTTTAACTTCTTCAAAAGTTTTATTGTGTAAAATATCAGATGAGGAAGAGGCTTCCTGTACTTATTTAAAGGGAAAGCCTGCAGGGATTTTAAATGCAGTCAGACAGAATAAATGTACTACAAAATTTTGGAGTTAAAAGAAACTGTGTCATTAATGATATATTTCACGGTTGCTTTTTACAGATGTTGTCAACACTCAAAGTAACAATGTTTTTAAATACTCTGCTTTTGTTTGAGAGTTGTATTTGTGGGTATGATAACCCTGCAAAATCATTGCATTAGGGAACAGAAAGAAAAAGCATTTTCCTGGTCTGCAGATGCTGAAGTACCTGTGTTGACAAGTATTCTTGCAAGTGACCACTCGTGTCTTGGTGTCTCTTCATTCATGATTATGTTCCTGTAGGCCATGAGTTGTTGCTACTGTTGTTGTCATTGTTGTTATTGTTATTATTATTATTACAAAGAAAGCCTTGGTGAGCTCTGGGAACCTGTCTCTCTCAAAGGAACCAAAAATATATCAGTGTCCTCACTCCACAAGTCAGAGCTTAGGACTTCAACCACCTGCACCATCAGCCTGGCCCATAGAAGGCCATGAGATCATAGGGGCTTTCTAAAGAGAGAAACATAAAAGTGACGGAAGGAAGGAAGGACTGAAAAAACCTTTTGTTCTGGGCAACAGCACTTCATCCTGTGCCCTATCCACATGACAAGATTACATGGTAGAATTGGAAAATTCCATCACCAGCTACCTCTTGCAGAGAAAACCAAGAGTATTTAATAGCTAACTGTTTAGATTGAGAGATTCATAATTAAAAAATTATATACTTTTTATTCATATGCTATTCTAGCTAAAGATTTGAAATATTAATATTTCTCCCAGTCCATGTTGCTCACTGCCCAGCTGTGTTCCCATGATGCTAAGTGAGGTGAAAGATTTCCCTTTCCTCAGTATTTAAAAAAATCATGAGGTAGCATTTCTTTAGTGTAATGTGCGGTGGCATCTCTCTGTGGTAATACAATTTATTATACCCACTCTGCATTTTGCAGAATGATACATGTGGGCAAGTATCTTTAATGAAAAGTGATGCCTGGAAAAACGTTTCCCCACAATAAAGAGCATGAAAAGCAACTGATGACTACTCCACATCTATGGTGATGCATGCATTCCTCCAACACCCAGTGAAGCATGGAGTTATATTTTCCTGATGTAAATTGAACTAAGATTCAGTGTTTTTCAAAGATTCAGTGATATTTTATAACCATTTTGCACATATGCAATCAGAAACCTGAAGACAGAGTTGCTGGTTATCAGATCATCAGTGGTGCATCCATTTGTTTATACATGTTTAGGTGAGAGAGATCAAAGAGCATTGTCATGACACAAGTTATTTGAGGATGCCAAGTTTTATTGCTGGTTCCTGCAAAACCTTGCTTAAAGGCTTTGAAGAGGTGATTTTGTTTCTCAGTACATGAGGGCAATTTTCTGTACAGTGGTGCATATTAATTTTTTTTCTTTTTTAAATCTTTTTGATTTTAAAAAGAATGCAATCTTCCAAATTTGTACTTAACTTCAGTGCAAAATTACCATCTGATGGAGGGATTCGAGAATACATCCCAATCCTGCACTTCATCTACAGGAGCCATGGGCCCAGTCCACCCATATAACCATTCCTGTGATATAACCATTCCTGCTGAATTTCCCACTAATATATGAAACCAGCTTCCCTCAGTATAAAGTGAAATATACTCTGGTATTTGCCTATGTAAGCCACAGCAGAAACAAATGTCTGTTTGGCATTCTGATTGTCAGGGTGTAAGAGGTGAATAGGGCAGTTCATAGACTGACAGACCACAACTACAAGTTGTGAGACTCAAGCATCAAAACTCCTATAGACCCATAAGAAGTTTGTCCTTTTTTAGAGAAATATATTTTTGACTGTATGCTAGTTTCCTCTTCCAAGTGTGGGAAAATCCTCTAGAGAAGTCTCTTTTGTTCAATGCAGTATATGTGCTCAATAAACATGCATTTAATTAAATAGAATGAAAAACGAGAGAAAAAAAAATTTTTAACCCCAATACAATATTCCTTCCACTAACAATATATTTCCCCATCTGCTTTTGTCCAGGACCATGCTGATTCACCTGTTACAGGCATTCATTTCAGCTCTGAAGCCCTATTGCTGACACAATCAAGGTCTTCCAGAGGTTTAAACATAAGCTTCTATATGTTCTTGCTTTTCTCTAAGATGAATGAAGTTGAATTTCTTCAACATAAAATTTAAGCCTGAAAATCTTTTATTTTTACTGAAATTATGTGATAAAACCAGGACCAAACTCCTTTATTTGACAACATACTATTGAGCAATGCATACAATTTAATAAGATATAATTGTCTTGAGCCTCATCCACATTTTTGCCTTAAAAATATTTCAAAGACTATCTGACACCCAATTACAGTAATCTGTAACTTACTGTTGTTTGAAGGAACAGTCATATGCTTTGTTTCCAAAGATCTTACTGATAACCCTCCTAGAATGCAAAAAACAAACATTAGGTAAGTAAAAGGTTGGGTCTTTTTCCTCTACACACATAAACATGGGGCAAAATTTCTTTGCTGAATTGAAGTAACAGATTTTATTTTCTTTCTCTAGAAAGGTTCTCACCCTCAATGCCATTTATCACTTCATCATTGTACTCGACATATGGAGAAAACATTAAGGTTATTTAGAATTGAATGTATGTTTAGTGTTTGTGCAAGGTTGTTACAGTAGCTTTTTGTCTACATAGGGCTATCAGCTGCACATTCCATTGCATTTACCTTTCAGTACCATAAAGTAGATTTTCCTTTCCTCTGGTATTTTCCTGGTTTCCAATCAGAATTCCCACACTAAAGGTAATGTACCAGGTTTATCCTGATCATTAAATGAATATATAGAGGGTGATTTCTGCTGCAGGGGGACTTTATTCATCTTATGGGAAAGGTAATGCATATAATATTAATATATGAATGCAATGCAGTATCTAAAGATATATACCCCCAGGAGGCAATTTATCTGAAGGGCTGTTTTTCTGGTGTTCAGTCATTTGTGTGAAGATGGTATTCCCAGACTGAAAATGAAGCAAATGAAGGGACTTCCCTGGTGCAAAGTGATGGATGATGATTTTGTTGCTACTGTCAAGAGATGCATTAGGCTAGGTTTTTCATTCTGAAAACGCTAGATGAAAAGGGATTAATTTCATGACCATTTGGGAGACTGAATTTCCATTCTTAATTATAAAATAATGCCCTATTATAATTTTCTCTGAGGTACCTTGATGATTGAAGCTGAGTTACTTGACTCAGGGACACGAAGAGATTCCAGAAGGCCCAGAGGTAAAACTTGAGGCACATGATTTACACAGCAGCATGTACCACACTATGAAAATCCAAGCTCCTTTCACAACAGAAACCCAAGGAGACTGTCTTTCTGGCCCTTACCCTCCCTGCTTGCTCTGGTAAGAATGGATTTTTGAAAAAAAGAGCTGTATGTAGGGAATTAAAAAGTGTGTGCTGTGATCCAAAAATATAATTCACATGAGAAACTATGGAATAAAACTTTCCATGTATTTCCTTGATGTTTGACCCTGTACTTTTCCAAGACTGACACATGTTTTAGTATGAATACTTTTATATACAGCATCACCATTTTTTTCTACCCAAGACAACCAGTTTGTGTTGCTAATCTGTTAACCCTTTGCTCAGAAAAAGCAGGCTGAACTTCTCTGAAATCAGAAAAGGTATCAATGGTGGGACTTAACCGACCAACTACAGTATCACTTTAGATACACTCAGACATCATCCATGGCCTCCATTTGCAGCCCTAGCAGGTTGCAGATCCATGGGTCCAATGCCCTCCCTGCCAGGACTCTGAAGATTTAAAATTACACGAGACATGCCCATCTGAACACAGCTGAGTCTGGTTCTCACAGTGATGGGTTTGAGTGATGGGTTTGGGGGTGTGTTTAAGGGAAAAAGAGAAAGTTCAGCTTTTTGGCATTGTCATTTCCTGTCACTGTGTTGGCATCACCAGAAACACACTCAGCCTGTGTGATATTCCCTGGTGAGAAATGCTGGTGAGATCTAAGGCTGTGCCTCATAAATATGTCCTGACTGACAGCTATTTTGCGGTTTTGAGGTTTGAGGGGGTTTTGTTGGCATTAGTTTGTGTAACAAGAGTGCCCAAGTGGTAAGTGGCAGTTGTGTTGATTTTAGCAGGAGTAAATTATAATGACTTATCATACAGAGTTTCTGCCTAGTGTAATATGATGCGGTGCAAGGATTACCCAATATAAACGGATGCTCAGTTCTGAATTTTCATGAAACAAATGGATATGGCTACACTTGCCTGAGAGCCAGTGATGGATGAGGTCAGGTTTCACTAATGTTCCCTGATGCATGGTGCTACATTTCTTTAATATAAACTAATCCATGTCAAGCAGTATCCTTGACTCCATTTGATATATGGGATTTGGTTTTTCCTTTTTGGACATAATGGGAATACACAGATACCTTTTTTAGTCATGTAGACACAAGTGATGCTGTGTTTCCCTGTGCTCAGAGCTACTCATTCTTATGCCTTTCTACGTATGAAAGAGTTGCAAGGGTTTTGTATTACAATAAAACCTAGCTACATAACATTAATAGTTATCAGAAAAATATGAAGTTGCCTCAATATTTATATCAGTAATAGCAGTTCATAGGAAACATTTTCTGTCAAATATGCCAGTCTCATGCAGGCCTGAAAAATAGAGAGGAAAATAATTTTATTAACCATTTTGCTGCATATTAATGGGGTTTTTTTTGGATATCCAAAAATGTCATATTTCTTCTTAGGGTAGGAGGGAGCCCTACCATTACATAACAACTCTTCTCTTTAGCCCTTGGTCTTATTCATCATCTCTGTCATTTAGGAAGTTTTACATTATTAAACAAGCACTGATTCTGTTTATGTCGCAGAAAAAAACCCCAAAAAAACACTGCACATTACTGATTTTAGACAAAAAGAAAGCTAATGGTGACAAGCTGCATTACTTTTTCCTGTCTCAAATTTAAATGGCTTCTTCAAAATGCAGTTTTCTTTGTTCAACTCCTATCAGAGAATTGAGGCCTTAAACATCAATTGGCATTAGAAAAATCCAGCTCCAAGTGTTTCTTTCCACACAAAGGGACAAGTGATGCATTTTACACACACAAGGGCATTGTAACTCACTTTCAGCTGTTGTGACCTCCACTCTCTGGGTCTGCCAACAATTACCTTGAATAATGGAATTTTTGTCAGAAAACTGAGGAAGAATGGTGAATGTTCAGTAGTCCAAAACCATTTCTGTGCCTGGGTAATACCCATTGTTAGAGTTTATTATGGATTTAGCCTACAGTAAAAGCTTTTGTATAAATTTTTGTGGTTACAACTCCACCAGATGATAGTCTGACTCAGCCCTCTGACTGTGTAGCTGTGGAAGTCCTCCTCCCGTAGGACTTCCACTCAAACTTCTCTATGGATGCTGAGGACAGACTTTACAAATACCTTTCCATTTCTGCTCCTAGATATTTTTCCACTGGGTGTTTCAGTCTAACCAATATTTAAAACAATAGCGGATAGTCTTCCATTTCATGTTAGTCCAAACAAATACTCTGAGTTTAAAAATGGGGCACAAAGTGGAGCCCTATATCCATTTTGCAGCTACCTCGACCTTATAAGAAATTATATCTCTACGGAAGCTGGTAAATTCGGTTCCCTGGGGACTCAAGTGAGGAAGATGCCCATAGTGTGCAATACACTGGATACCAGCATAATCTAACCTTGTGCCATATAAGCACAAGTTCTGGAATAGCAAGCAATTTAGTCATGTAGATACCACATGCCTAAATAATACTGCTGTGGGCTGGTTAACATCAAATGAGGTGGAAAACACAGTAAAAATAGCTCTACTGCTTCCAGACCCATGTCATACCTCTTTCCAGTGCAGCATCATGCCATGCTGGTTTGGCAGCAGGTACAAAGCTGCCCCAGGTTCCTTTGCACAGAATTCATGCTGGATATATTTCTGTTTCCTGTCTTTACATAAGACATCAGTGATGACACTAATCACTGTGAAGTTACTCAGTTCTATACTTATGTCTACATGATATACAATTTCACTTGGATGTTCTTACCAGTTCTTCAGAAAACCCCAACCTCATACAACATACACCATGAAAAATCACCGTGTCTCATACTTTATTTTGGAGAAACACAAATCTAAGTTTCCATTGATAGTGTAAATATTGGATAATAGAGAAATCCAGCCTCTTTGGATCTGGAAGAGAACATACATAATTTTAAGCAAAGCACTCAGTCAGTTGCAGTTCTTTTCAGCCAGGAGATCACTGGCATGATATCATGGGCACTACTTTAAGCTTTGCATCACTATGGTTATTAATTATTTCATAACTCAATAACCACAAGATAATGCAACTCTGCTACAACCAAAGTTCTCTTACAAGCACTGCTCTACTTCAGAATGATGTGAAGCATGCCCTGTCTATGTTTCTACATCTGACCTCCCTTTTTTATTGGGCATTTTGGCATTTGCCATCATTTGGTCTGTAAGGAACCCAAGATCCAGCACTATTCCCCAGAGAGACAAGTGTGATGTATCACCTTACATTAAGGAAATCCAGTTTCCTTCACTAGCTTTGAATCAAGTAATCCAGATGTAAAATGATTCATGAAACTGAGCTTTCCTGGAAGAAACAGCTCAGTGAAGGAGGGTTTTACTGATTAAGTCTGATGAATGATGTTCTGGCTCTTATGTCTACAATGTTCTGTGAGAACCAGTGCTGTGAAAGAAAAAGGTGCAGCAGGATGGGTGTCTTAAAAGAGTGACAAATGAGATTTCTTTTACCTCATATGAATTGTAGAGGGAATTCTATTGTTGTGAAAGAATTCAGGTGGGAGTTTTTTCTCAACTAAAATGCTATGTCAGGCCACCTTCTTGAATTTGGAAAGCACATGGGAGGTCTGAATAAAGAAAACAGCGGTATCTGCTGCTGTTTTGTCCCAGAACGGAGGAGGGAGTGCTGTTCACGGACTTGTCAGGGAATAAGTTCAATTCTTAGCGGGAAGGGCCGCGCCGCCGGCCCTGCAGCATCCCGAGAGCGGCAGCAGCGTCCCGGAGGCGGCTGCTCCATTCTCCCGGCTGTGCTGACCTCTGCTGGTACTTTTCCGAGGCGCCACGTTACCCATTCTCCCTCATTTTCAAGCCTCTCGCATTACATTAACGCAGCGATGTTTTTCTTTCACGAATCCGTCCAGGTTTTTCTAAAACTTTTGTTCCACCATGCGAAGAAGTGATGGACTCATTTTCTGTTCATGGCGTCCTCTGAGGTGCAGAAGCACAGCTGCAGATTCAGCTCTTCACTGCTCTGCTCCACAGTCGTGGACCAAAAGCAAACTTCCTGCTCTCCTTTTCCCAAAAAGCCATCATCCCACGTGCTCTGTGACACGCCCCTTCAGGGAAACAAGGCTTGAGCTCAATTGTGAGCCAGGCCGTCCCTTCTAACACTCACTTTTATTCCTATTCAAAGTACGCTAATTTACCCTTATTTTTAATTTTGAGAGCTATGCTTGCTGTATTTGATCAATGATTTGGTCATCTGTGTCAACTGCTGTGTTACCACATCCTCTAGACTTTTCCAGTTACTCCAGTATAACAGCATAATTTTGACAAGGGCATGAAATGATAGGATAAGGAGAAATGAATGGATTTTAAATGAAAGGTGGTTTAGATTGAGTCTTAGGAAGAAATTCTTAACTTGGAGGGTGGTGAGACATTGGAACAGGTTGCACAGAGAAGCTGTGGCTGTCCGATCTCTGAAAGTGTTCAAGGCCAGGTTGAATGGAGCTCTGAGCAACTTGGTCTAGGGAAAGGGGTCCCTGCACATGTCAGGGGTTTTGAAACTGGTTAATCTTTAAGGTCCCTTCCAACCCAAACCATTCAATGGTTCTATGAAAACCCTTCCTATTCCTAACAGAGCAGTGTTATTCAATTGACTGCACTTTTATGTTTAAACTGGCCTTTTCTTTCATGCAATAGTTCAAATGTTCAAAATAACAAGATTTATTCCAGGCTAGTGGTTTCTCTTTGGCAAAATAAGAAAAAACCCTGTACAGATACATTCAGAATATCAGGCATTTTCCATGCTCCATTCTCAGTGTGATTCATGCCATTCTTATTCTCCAGATACACAAAGAACTGCCTTTTAATATCTGATAACCCACTCCTGACATTTCACTGTGAATTCTGGATGTGTAAGATTCAGGTGAAGCCTGATCAAGGACTGCAGGTTAAACCGCAGAAGAATTTCAACACCTCTACTCGAACTCAGTTTTGAGTGTGTGTTGTCTCACATCTCTCTTCTGAGTAAGGCACCTTGACTATTTCAGGAGGTATGACCCAGTACTTTGGACAGAGGTTCTGTAGGTGCCTCCTGTGAAGCCAAACTCAATTCCTTCCTTTGCTTGGGAAACTGAAATCCTCATGTTCCTTCAGCATTCAGTGAGAGCTGGATGCCACATCTCTGCACCTTTGCTGCCACAGTCATCCAGAGGTGCAAGAAGAACTGAGGATTCATGCAAAACAAAGCAGTCTCTTCTAATCTAGTGGTTACCCATTAGGCAATGCTTACTTTTTCTCCAAAATTAATTTAGTGCTTCAGGAGTTGACCTCCAATTAACATGACTGTCCTTTGATGTTGCCTTTGAGTGTTCTGTTTTATTTTTGATATTCTCTTTGGATATTCTCCTTTCTTCACAAGGAAACATGGATCATTATTAGCTTTCTCCAAAAAAAAGAAAATACCATCGTTTTTTCATATTGGTCGCTAATGATAGCATAAAAGTAGAATTCCAGTCCAGACACTAATAATTGTCAAAGAACATTGGCATAATGATCTGTTCCCAACTTATAACCTTGTTTGTCTTTTGACTATAAAATTGCTCTTTCCTTTCAGTTTTTCAGAAAGAATGATCTTTCTCCCTCTCCCTTGGTTTAAGTGGTCATCCCTTCATTCATTTGTCACCTGAGCAAGGAGAAGGCTGAATCAATTAATCAAAGGCCTGCAGAGCAACACTGAAGAAGGAAATGGTTGGTTAAACCTTGCTTTCAATGTAGAATTGAGCCTTAGAAATTCCAAAGTAGGTGTTTTCTTTTTACAAAAACAACCTTGAGACTGAAAAACAATTTTTGTCTTTCAATTCTCTTCTGGCATCTCCTTTATTCTGGATCTGCAGAGCTGCAATAAAAACTGTGTCTGCAACCTCACTTTTGGGGCTTGCCTGTTTAAACGTGATACTGCCATGGGCTTCTGCTTTTGTAATTGCAATTTAATGGAAGGGTAAGTTAAGGGCAAGAAATAAGAAAACTTCTAAAATGTTAATTAATGGCTATGTAAATAACATATCCTTGTCACAGCTGTGTCCTAATGCTTCATTATAATGGTTTAGTGTGTACAGCAGCAAGGTCCAGAACTGGAAAATAGTAGCAGGCCAGCTCCTTATTGGATTTCCAGTTGGAGACTTTACTAGATCTTGAGAAAAATTATCTGCAAAGAGTAATTTAAACTAATGAGGACATTGCTGTCAGAGAGTGCTGGATAACTAAGGACAGTATTGACACGTGGGAGGATGTGGAAGAGAAATAGTATGAATCCTCCTTGAGCCTAGGGCTAGAGGAGAGAACTTTGAGGCAAGAGACAAGATGGAAAGCTTCTTCAAAAAATGGGACACAACTTGGATCCCTATGCTCAACTCAATGCTTGAGGTCTAGAAGTGTACACAAAAAAAAAAGACGAGAAAACAACTGAGAGGAATACTTTGAGCAGTTCTTCTCCAGAAGGGTTTCCAAATGGATAATCCTCAATACCTTCCTAAAAATGTCATTGCACTTAAAAATCTCCTTCCTATATTATGCACTTGATCTCAAGGGTTAATATGTAAAATGAAGAGATTTTCAATTTCTTTATAGTCTGAATGCAGGAAATTACTTCAGCTGACACTGAAATGCAAAGTTATGCTATTAAAATTTCACATATCTGTTATTCTACTTAAAGAATAATTTTGTCTACTCAATTTAATGGTATCTGATTCCAATTTTCTTTGTATAGTCATCAGGAGCTAAATACTCTGTGTACTTGAATGCATTAACCCTAATCACAGAGGACTGAACATAGAAACTGATCAAAATATCTCACTCTAAAGCTGTGTGTAAATATTATTTCTGCATTTTTGGATGGATCAAGCTTATATTTAGTCAGTAATGTTCATCAACAAGCCATGATACAGTAAAATCAAGAATGATCTTTACGCTCATTTGCTTTTAGAAATTAAAGAGGAAATTATTTTTCATGGCTCAGTAAAGGTAGTAATAATTACTGACAGGTTTATAACAATGCACAGAGAAGGTGTTTGCCGGTGGTTGATTTTCAAATGCAGAACCACAAGCAAATGAAATCAAATTAATTTGGAAAGCATCTTGAGGAGTGGCTACCTACTGTTCTGCCTCAAGACTGGATCAAGCACTCAGCCATTTCTGACAGATGTCCGACTTACCTGTTTGTATAAGACTTTCAGTGATGCATACTCCACAACCAGGAAACCTATTCTTGGGCTTCAGCAAAATAAGAATTTCCCTGAAATCTAACCTGAAGCTTCCTTACTATATTAAGACACTCTACTATTCCCTAACCTTCCTTTGAGATGAAGAACAGATTTTTCTTTTCTTTTTTGCACAAATTTTTTATATTTTCAAAACTGTTATAATGTCTTGTCTGTTTTCTTTCCCATTTCTTATCATCTTCTCTTCTTTAGGTTATCATTTTCACGTCACCTTGTCCTCCACATCTCACAGACTTTTGACCATTTTTGTCACTCTTCTCTAAGATTTCTCCAGTTAGCTCAGATCTCCCTTGGAGCATGATACTTGAATCTGGACATGGAGCTCCAGCTGAGGTCTTAGCACAAATAAAAATAAAAGGCCCTACATCCTGCATATTTGTCTCTAGTTTTTCGTGTGTACTTGTCTTTTCTGGGATAACACACCAATGTTGAATCACAGTCATCTAACAAACTTCTGGCACTTTTCTGGAGAAGTGATTCTTAACCAGTCAAGGTTAAGGTACCTAATCTTGGTCTGTACACGTCTTTTAAATTATGTCAGTCTAAATGCAGTCTTTTACACTTCTTTTTCTATTGCTTTTATTGACCTTATCTCAGTCGACAACCTCCCCATGAGGGAATGAGGTGGGGCAGGCACTGATCTCTTCTTTGTGGTGCAGAGTGACAGGACCCAAGGGAATGGCCTGAAGTTGTGTCAGGGGAGGTTCAGGTTGGATATTAAGAAAAGGTTCTTCACTCAGAGGATGGCTGCACACTACCAACAGGCTCCCCAAGGAAGTGGTCACAGCCTCAGCCTGCCAGAGCTCAAGAAGCACTTGGACAATGCTCTCATGCACATGGTGTGACTCTTGGGGTGTCTGTGCAGGGCCAGGAGGTGGACTCAATGATCCTTGTGGGTCCCTTCCAACTCAGCTAATTCTGTGATTCTGCAATTCCATTTTCACCTCTTTTTTCTAAACTATTAAGTTTTCCAGTAATTTTCTTTCTTCCCCAAGTGCTTCTCATCATAACATTATCTGAAAGCTTAAAAAATAATATATTATTCCTCATGGGTCACTCAAACTATTAAGGAAAATATTAAATTATACCAGACCCTTGCAGAATTAAACTCTATATACCCCTGGATTTTGCCAGGGAATTGCTCACTAAACAAATGAAATTGTAAATACTGTGATTTCTGGGCAATGTTGTATCTGTTTTATATGACTTACATGTAAATCTTATTTTCTTAAAATTATATGAGAATCATTGTCAAAAACTTTGCTAAAATCACTGTATATGACTGTTGTCACTTATCTGTAAGGCCTGGTGTCCTACAGCAAAGCAAATGAGATGGGTTTGATATGATTACCTAATGACTAGTGTGAATTGTTGTGGACTGTTCATTTTTTCTTTTATGTTCCAAGCACTAATAAATATCCTCTTTGTCCCACTAAGGAAGTCAGCCTTAGGTAAATGGATATCTTTTTCTCATTATTTAAAGCTGTGTGCTCTGATGCTACAGCATCACAGCTGCACCTTCACAAACCCTCAAGGAGTTGTAGTTGAGATGTCCCGTGAGTGGGTTCTGTAGGTAGTGCACTTTGCAGCTCACAGTCCTTTGGTTTGAAACCACAGATTTTCTGCCACTCAGGTAGAGTGGCTTTCTACCCACTCTGCCCGAGTGTTGCTCAGTCATCTGTATACAGCAACAGGGCAGAAATTACGTGTTATGTATTTTCAAAATTTCACCGTATGATCTCAGTCATATGAAAGTTTCATGCATTACCAGTAACATTTCAGATTCTCTTCCACCTAAAAAAACAATGAAAGATACATCACATCAGGGTGATCAGAGCCATCAACACCTGGAATGCTTGTAAGGATGATGCTGTCTAACACCTACTTGTGCCCCTGAAGCCTCCCTTGTGGGCACATCTTTCACCTGGAGCAGAACACTGCAGGGGAGCTGCCAGCCAAGGTCTCTTGGCTCTGTGTGGAGCTGGCTTGTACCTGCAGGACACAGCAGCTGGTGGGGGACTCACTATGCTTCCTCCTGGTCCCATCCTGAGGAGATGCTGAGGAGAAATGTGGGATGCAGCCACCTATGCACCCTCTGCATCACCTCCAGTGTGGGCTCCTCTTCATGGGGTCACAGCTCCTGCCAGGAACCTGCTCCAGAGTGGGCTTCCCACAGGGTCACAGCCTCCTTCAAGCACATCCACCCACTCTGGCATGGGGTCCTTCACAGGCTGCAGGTGGAAATCTGCTGCAGCATAGACCTTGGGCTACAGGGGCACATCCTGCCTCACCACGGTCTTCACCACTGACTTCAGGGGAATGTCTGCTCCAGTGCTTGGAGCAGCTCCTCCTCCTCCTTCTTCACTGACCCTGGGGCTCTGCAGAGCTGCTTGACATTTTCTCACTCCTCTCTCTGGCTGCTGATGCACACCAGGTTTTTTTCTGCCATTTTTAAATACATTATCCCGGAGACCCTTCCATCATTGCTCGTGGGCTCAAGTTGGACCAGTGATGGGTCCATCTTGGATCCAGCTGGCATTGTGAGATATGGGGGAAGATCCCAGCAACTTCTCATGGAAGCCATGCCTGAAATGCCCCTCCTACCCCCCAGCCTTGCCAAGCAAACCTAATATGAATGAAAGGGTTTTAGCACATTTCCACATTTCTATTATTGACTGTGTGTGCCAGGTGAAGACTTCCCAGATGTTGTCCTTAATGGAGACATGGGCTATACTTTGAAAGTCTGAATGCTATATGGAAATACATGCCTCTATCAGCATGTCAGTAGTTTTTGACAGTTTGACCATTACAACTGGAGAAATCTGATCATGTATGCATTAATGCTTATGACCAAAAGCTTTAATTGTAGCACAAGTTTCAAGGAACAATTACCAAATTCTTTGGTTATAAAAGTATTTCTTCTCTAAAAAATCAGACTGTTGAGATATGTTAGTGATCCCGTCTTTGTCTGGAAATCAAAATTATTCACGTTTGACTAAACTTTGAATGTTAAGGGCTAAATATAGGTTTCTCATTCCCTTTAAGACCATATCGCCTTTAATATCTTTAAGAATTTAGACCTCTGCCTGATGATCCTTTATCTGAGACAGTGCAAGGAAATAGTATTACCTTTAAAGTCTGTAAACAATTTGGAATACACTGAAATTAATAACAAAAGCCTTTGGTGAGGGCAGAGCTGTAATCATGCCTAATAGTGAAACTAAAACAATATGAAGAAGAGACAGATCATTGGTTTCATTTATCTGTCTGATGTTTTAATGATATCATAGCATTATATTCAGCAGAGCTGGGATCTGACACTGAATGACAACACAGGTCACTTGGGTTATTTACAGTAAGCCAACAGGAAGAAGTCACCCCATTATGAAGCAGTGCTTATTACTTCCAGTCTCTTTTTCATACCCCCTAAAACCTGATTTTCCTGTCAATGTTTTATGTCTAGAAGTAATCATAAAGCAAATCTGAGAATCAAAAAAAAAGGCTTTACAATTTCAACCAAGCAGATTAAATGTTTTTGATGGTGATGGGAGAAATATTAAAAGCTGCTGAAATAGTTGCTGCCATACATGCAACTTCAGACCACAGGGCAGAGACCAGACTTTGGAGTGGCCCCTGCCTCACTCCTGTGTGCTCAGAGTCAGTTCAAAGTGTTAAGCTATTCATCTATGTTCTTTCCATATCCTGGGGAGACACACAGGAATGTCCTGAAACCAATTCCTTTGAGAGTGCCTGGCTGCCACCTCCACCAGGAGCTCAGGTGGCAGCTATGAAATCCCACCACCTCCATGTGCCCTAGACTGTGGCTTCTTATCTGCCTGCAGCCCAGGGTGAATGAGGAGGGAAGGCTGGCTCATCCCCCAGCCTTGTCCCTTCAGGTTCAAGCTGGGGTTGACCCCAGAAAATGGAGAACTCAGACTTTTCCCATGAGGAGCTGGTAAACAAACCCAGCATGCATCTCCCTTCCACAGGTGCCACGGAGCCCAGCACAAACCAGTGCCCTTCCTTCCCCACACCACGTGGGAGGAGATGTTGCTGAGTTAATAAAAAACAGACCCTTTTGCTCAGGGGCCATCTCGGTTTTTGCAAAGCTGTTGGCAGTGCTGCAACATGCCAAAGAGTTTGTCACTGAGCTCTGCATACTTGAGAGGTGGGTTCATTCCTGCCCCCTGGGAATCTTAAGGAAGGCGACCTTAAATGCCTGAAATACCGGTTCGGCTCAGGCACCATCTGGAAACAATGAGCTGGTAGAAGCCAAGGTGCTGATGCACCGAATTAACACAGGTCCCAGGTGCTGACATGTTACTTCCTGCTCTCCCCTAGCCTTGTTGTGTCCCACACATGGATTTCGTGGATTTGGGCAGTGGGGACACTCCAGTCTCGAAGGCTAAGGGCTGCTGTGCTGGCGTGTTCAGTGCAGCTGGCGCTGGGTGACAAGTGGTCAAGATTCAAAAAGGATGTTGTTTCCCTTCTCTGCAATAAATCAGTAAATTTCTGCTGGATTTTTCAATTTGTAGGTCCTTTTCAGCATATCTCTTACTCTCATCAGTTTTCTTAACTTTGTTTTTCTTAGACTGTGTTTTCTTTTTAGTTGCCCCTTTGTTTCATTCAAATGTAAGGTTTTCTCATTATTTTTGCTTTCCATTTGTTTATTTTATTCCATTTCATTTTCCCCCTATCTTTTCTCTGGTTTCATCTTAGTTTTCCCCTCCTCCTTTCTATCACCATATTTACATTTCTCTTTCAAGGCCCACTTTCTATAGCCCTCTTCACATAATCCCTGGATACACACTCCAACCCCCATATCAGTCTTTTCTCTTTTTCTACTTATAACCTTTTGTCCTTTTACTGTTTTTTTCCCTTCCAATGCACATTTTCTCTCCCTTCTCATATCCAGATGTTTTTCCCTCTCTATCTCCAGCTGTGTGAATAAATGACTTTTTTGTTTGTTTCAAGGAAGTTAGGTCAAACCTGAATAAAAGTACTCGTATTTTCAGGAAACCAACATAACGCAAGCGATCATTTTGGGTGAATGTTTCAAAAAGAAGAAACTGAAAAATTGTTGAGTTTGAACTTTGAGAAATTTATAGTAAATCATAGCTGAAGTAAATTTGTAAACGTTGGAGTGACTGAAAAAAAAAAACAAAAGCATTTAGGCTTCAAGGATGGAGGTGAGGGCAGGGCAAGTAATTTGCCATTTCCTTTTTGAAACAAGTAAAGGAAAGATTTCTACCCAAAATAACTCAGACAGCTCTCGCTGTGCCTTCAAAGGGTTTTGGTTTGATCAAAACAAATGTTTTGGGAGCAAAACAAATTCATCTGACAAAATTATTCTGCCCCTAAATTCCATTTCTTTCTCTTCCCCTGTCCAGACTGGCTAGGTGCAAATAGCAGGGAGGCACAATGCACTTTTTAGCTGATATTTGGATGTTACTTTAAAGAAAAAGGGTTGATCTATTCCCAAGCAGGGAGCATCAGCTGTACTTTCATATGTTTCCCAGTTCTTACTTTCCTGGGACAGCAATTAAAATAGATCCCAGGTGGCTTAAGAATCTTGAATCACATCAAAAGCACAGAAGCTTCTTACTATTGACAACACTTTCTTAAAAGGAGGGGGAAATATGTTTCTTGTCGATATTCTGCCCTTCAGTAGATAGCATTAGTCTCAGATGAAGGCTGCAAAGTGAAAAACAGCAGCTGAGGACAGCCAGGCTCTGCCCCAAGACATGCAATATGATTTCTAGTTATTTGGATCTGAGTCACATCTGGGTACCTGGGAGAAGAATCCAGCCCAGACATGGCCCTGAATGCCATGTGTTTTCTATCCATTGTGCCTAGATCACAAACAGCAAAAAGATTTTGTGAAAGAGGAGGGAAAGAAGAGGAAACTGCCAATGAGAGGATATTCTTCACTCATAAATCCCAATGCATTGAAACACAGATTAGACCCCTGCTTTCTTTTTAACCATCCCCTGCCTAAAGTCACTCAATCCTGAAATTTGCTGAACTGTTCAGCTCATGTCTGCCCTGAAGTAATGAATTGGCAGGCCTATTTCTAACAGTGATTAATGAAGCTTTTCAGAGGCAACCCATTATTTGATCCGAAGTTAAAACAGTGGTTCATCATTAATCACTACACGACATAGGCTCACAGATTCATAATTCTCAGCAAGCCCATTTCATTAAGGGTCCCTCTCTTTCTTTTGTTAACCCAGGGCTCCCCTGTCCCCCACCCCTCATGGATGCCTTCCTGGCACTCCACTTCCAGATTTATTTGAAGAAAAATCCACATGCTCTCAGGGATATTTTTCAGTCTCCTCAGCCTCTCAAAACTACAGCATTTTCCTTTAGATTTTAAAAATTCCTCTTCCCACAGAAAAATGTATCCAATTATCAAATATGAGCCAACATTGGCACCCAGTGGCTGAACAGATTAATCACAGATACATATTCCCCTGAGCCCGCCTTTTCCATTCTTCAAAGACAGGTTTTCCCCTGGGATGTATGTGGTACCCTTATGCAGCCTTCCAGCTGTAGGCCATCTAGGCATGGCTGTGGGCTGCTTATGCTAAGTGAGCAAAATGCAGGTTGTGGCTGGCTCTCCCCAAGGCCCATCAAAGTCACTCCACAGTAGTCCCAAGGTGAGACCAACATCATCAAAGTGCCTGGGGCGAGGAGCCCTTCACTGGGCCCTGGGAGGTTCCAGCACTCACACAGCATCATTTGTCACCCAGCAGATGTCCTGGATCTGCTCCTGCAGGCATCACCTGCTTGGAGAAGGGCTGAAGCTGTTTGTTAGCCCTGCTCCCCCACAGACCCTCAAGACACTTGTAATAGTATGAGTGGGCAAAGTCATAGTGAGCTTTTAATTTCTATTTCCCTGAACTTGCCAATGACCTGCCCTGGGGTAATGCGGTGGGTTGACTTTGGCTGGATGCCAGGTACTCACATGCCTCTCATCACTCCCTTCTCAGCTGGGGAGGGCAGGGTGGGTAGAAAATAAGATAGAGAAAAACATTTGGGTCAAGATAAAGACAGTTGAATAAAGCAAAAGCAAAGCTATGCACAGAACTAAAGGAAACAAAAGTTTTATTCTCTACTTCCTACCAAGAGGTGATGCCCAGACAGTTCCCAGGAAGTAGGGCTACCAGTTGCTCTGGAAGACAAACATCTTCTACATGTCTTGAAATTCTGTGGTCAGTAACCACATATTTTCTGCTTCCTGCCTGAATTCTCTCACTCCTCCCTCTAATTTCTTTGTTGAAGGGTCACCTTCTTGATCAAACTTTTCCTCTTCTTCCTCCTCCCTTACTAACAGATGATATAGACCTGTTGTTTCCTTATCCACTGTTTCTTTTTTACTGCTGGAGTGATGACTGTAGTGTTTGTGTGTCTGACTCAACCACAGTCCTCTGAGAGTACTGAACTGTGGCTCTTTAGGCATGGGCCAAGCACTAGGACACTGATGGAAATTGGTTTTCACTGGGGTAGGCAAAGCACTCTTCTATCAGGTGGCACACCAGTTCAGTTCAAGGTCACCTTCATGTTCGGGTTTCAAATCCCAGGGTGTGGGACATGACAGCCATTCTAGGATCCTGCCCAAATCCTTTCACACACCCTGCCACCCAGGAATCTGTTTCGTCCAGACACATTTCAGTCTCTCCTGAACTAAAAGTTGTCTTCTCTGACACCAGGGTGACACCAGATTCCACAGACTATATGCTATTCTACAGGGTTAATTATCAGTATTAAAGAGCTCATGAGGGTGAACAAGAACTTCAGGAATCTCATAATAAAACCATCCACATCAACCTCGGGCAGGAGGAGGGAGATGTATTCCCCCACCATCTCCACAAGATAGCTCCCGCAGCACAGCAAGGCCATCAATGCCAGGGCAAAGCACAGAGCTGTTGCTTGTACTAACATGCTCCCAAGCTCAGCGAAATAGAGATAAGCAGTGCAGTCAACATACTCCATGGCCTGTGCAGGTGTTTGCCACTTCACAACTTCTACAGCTGTAGCGCATTTAATAAAAAACTGTCACTGTCTCACGTCTCACACTGAGCACCGAAAAGGACTGTGATGGGTTGGCTTTGGCTGGATGCCAGGTGGCACCAAGCTACTCTACCACTGTCTCCACAGGAGCACAGGGCAGGGGACAAAATGAGATGAAAACAAAACCCTTGTGGGTCAAGATAAAGGCAGTTTAATAAAAGCAAAAACAAAGGACGTGTGTGGAAACAAAGGGAAACAAAAGATTTATTCCCTAGTGCCCATCAGCAGATGATGTCCAGCTACTTCCTGGGAAGCAGGACTTCAGTACACAGAGTGGGTGCTCCACAAGACAAACATTGCAGTAACAAATACCCTCCCCTCCTCCATCCTCTTACTTTTGGAATGGAATTAGCTTTATGGTATGAACATCCCTTCAGTTTGGGTCACCTGTCCTGGCTGTCACCTGTCCCATCACAAGATCTTGCCCTTCCCCAGCCTGCTGGTGAGAATGGAGTCTTGAAGAGACAGCCTTGGTGCTCTGTGGGTGCTGCTCAGCTGCTCAGCAGCAGCCAAAACACTGGTGTGTTTATCAGCATCTCCCTAGCTTCCAATGCAAAGCACAGCTCTGTGAGGGCTGCTGGGGGGAATATCAGCTTCTGCTCAGCCAGACCTCATACAGAGAGGCCATGACAGAAAAGCTGGATGGTGGCTGGCATGTAAAGGGGCCATCCCGAGCCACTGCTGTTGCAGGTAGTGCCATGGAAGCACTGACTCTGTCTTATGGATTTTCATTGGCAGTACTTTGTCACAGCCCCCAAAACACACTAATCCTTGGCCCTAGCCACAATGCAAGTGCAGAAACATCAGCAAAGGGGGATCCAATACTTTCAGAATCAGAAGGTGAAGAACAGAAAGCAAATTTCCAATGAGATTGCAAATGCATTTATCTCTGTAAAAGCTGAAATATTTAATTAACAAAGAAAACTACTTCACTGAATTCATGTAAAAAATGCTAAGGCATGATATTAAACTGCTGTAATACCTAAGGGTATTAAATACACAGGTGATATTCAAAAATTCAACGGAATAATACAGTAAGGTAATTTATACATAACATGACATTAATATATATCAATTTCAAATAAATCCTTTCTCTGTCTTTTAGAAATGGACAACTTGGATTCCTTGGCTCCATGGAAGGAACAGCTGTGAAATATTCCTTTCGTCCTTTTAGCCAGAACCAACTTCTCCAGTCATTGAATTGAAAATGTTTCATCAGCTTTAATCATAACGCCTCTAATCAGATGTAAAAATTAAGGCACAGAGGAGCAAACAGCTTTTGGTTCAAGTCTACACAGAAATCTGTTTGGAGTATCATCAACTGCTTTCCCTACAGGACACTGTTCCTTCCAGCACTTATTATGACCATGTCCATACAACTGTAGTGTTAATTAATGAGAAGCTATATTCAGGTTTTAAAACAGTAATTTACAGTACCCTAGCCCATCTGAGAATCTCTCTTTTCATTCCTACCCTCTTACATTTATCTCCAACCCATTAAGTAATACTACAAATGGAAGAGAGCAAGATGCTAGTGCCCTCCACTGCAAATGCAGATATTGCATGGGATTGAAAACCCCATCTGAACACAGATGTTCATTGGCTTACAGAATCAAACACGCCTGGACATCAAAAGGAAAAATGTATTCAATTTAAAAGATCCTAATGTAGTATTAAAAATACCTCAAACACAGATATATAATTGTAAAGAACTTACCACAAATAAAATTAAAGTTCTCTATGAAGAAAAGTTACATTAATTTTCATTTCAGTCTGAGAAACTTACTTCCCAGCAAGCACTTTCTGTACTGCAACCACGGCTGTAAGCTGCAACATAGAACAGCACAAACAAGAAATATATGTCCTACAGGTGTTCCATGGTCCCACTGAGCAGGGATGCTGAGATCATAATCAGTTTTTAAAAGAAAATAACTCACATAAGATAAAAAAATATCCATTCTGCCTGCCAGTGACCTTGCAGCTTTCCTGGAGAGCTTTCCTGGAGCTGTGAACTGGTAATGGTTTGACCTCAGAGGACAGTGGCCCAGTGCCCCACCAGGCCAGAAGTGCTCTCAGGGCTGAGCTCTGAGTTGCAGACTGGGGCTGGCCCTGCAGGAATCCCAGGAATGTGCTGGTTATGACTGCTCAGTGGGGTGCTGCTGTCTGTGCATAACCTCCTGTCTCTCTGAGACATCATTCCTCCCAGGACAGCCATGTGTGCTGCCAAGCACTTGGGTGCAACCAATGACTTGAAGTCAGATATCTGGGAAAGGGCTGCGGGCAGAGCTAAGGCAGGAGGCACTGTGTGTATGGCTGTCTACAGGCATGCACTTAAGGAAACATTACTGCTCTGCAAAAGTGCCCCAAAACACCAGAACTTTGCATTTGAAACACCAAAAAGGCTTTTATGAGCACAAGCTCCCCTCATCTCAGCCCACCCCTGCACAGGCTGCTTTTTAGTGTGCAGCTACATGTACCTCCACACCCCTCCAGCCTTCACCCGCCGGCTCAGCCTTTGAGAGCCCCACCTTACTGGCAGTCAAGGTGTTAATGTGATATTGGCAGCCACTCACCAGGGAAATTGGACAGCACTCCAAACCACGGAAAGTTCCCAAACTCATCAATTTTTTTATTGCTGGTGATTTGGTACAGAGCCTGCTCAGCCCTGTGCGCTGACATGTTAGCCACACCTCAAGGACACAGCTCTGTGGCTCAGCGTTGCCTGTATGTGTTTGAAAGAGGTTCTTTCCTTTATACTCCACAAGCTTACAGAAGGCAGGGGGAAGATTCCCTTCCCCTCCCCCACCCCATCCCTTTATTTTCACAGCCTTTGCTCATAAACGGATTGGGAATACTCGGTGGGAATATATTCTCTGTAAATAGTTTCTTCTGCCTGCCTCCTCTGTGCAGCCAGGAATGAAGCCAGAAAAAGACTGTTCAAAAGAAGCTTGTCTCTTTACTATTAGGAGTTAAGATATTCAGCTGGGTTGAGCAGATCTCAGTCCTGTCCCCTTGGCATTTATGCAATCTACGTTAGATAATGAAGTAAAATCAGACATGATCTGAAGACCACCTACTAGGCTGCCACCCACCCTCCTCATCCATCCATTACTGATGTATTGGCCCGAGCTTTCTTCCTGTTCCCAGCTGGCCCAGCCCCGTAGGACCCGGCGGCAGCAGTGGGAGCAACGCCACAGCCCTGTGCCGCAGCTCAGATGGGGTTTTGCTCCCCAAGAGGAGCCTTCCCCGGGCACCTCCCGTGGCACAAAACCTGGCTGCACCTAATTTGTGGCCCTGCTACAAACCTCCATAGACACACAAAGAAGCTGGAACAACTTGGGAAGTTACCCCGTGCCCACTGCCAGGTGTGCGACCATTGTGCCACTGGTCCTGCAGCATACAGTGCACGATGCTGACCGACCTGTCCTGCTTTGCCGGGGAGACAACCCTTCGGAAGGCGTCAGGGAGGCAGGCTGCGAAGGGCAAATTAAGCCTCTTTGTTTTAACCAGCTCTGACAGAGTCAGCCGAAGGGAGCAGCTTTCCGCGGCTTCCTTGCAGGTTTCTTTCCTTTAGGTGGCGGTATGTGTTTGCAGCTCCCTGCAGCACCGCCTGCGCTCCCAGCCCTGCGCCCAGCATCCTCACCCGGTGCTCAACCAGCGCTGGGTTAATTTTCCAGAAAATCCTGCACAAGCAATTAAAATGTTAATGTTGTGAGGGAAATGCCTCTGTTGAAGTAAACTCATTCGAGAGTCGGTTGTGCTCGGTGGAAGGGGAACAGTCTATTGATTTTGAACAAGGTCATATCTCATCAGACTTGCCACCTGGATTATTTTTGTTTGCGCTGATCAGCTACAAAGTCCTTGATTTCCCAGCGAGTTTGAAAACACCTTAATGAACCAGAAATTTAAGGGGGGGTATGTTTTCTCTCCCAAGACTTTTCTTTATTACAGAAATGTGCTCCCTCACCTGTTTATCTCTGACCACCTGCTCACCTCTGTGTTTGTTAACCTTATTTCACTAAGGCAGCAATAACTGATGCAAAAATCTCTGTCCTGGCAGCTGCCAAATGAATTCACACCTTACACTGGGATTTGTGCTGCAGCCAGCCAGCAGTGCCTTCCCTGAGTAGGAAGAGAATGCCTCAAAGTTGAATTATCTTAGAAACCTACAAATTCAGCAGCAACAATCATGTGGGCATAGGGTAGCTCTGCATTGTCCTGTATTTATAGTTGAAAGGACTATCATAGAAGGAAAGTTGCCCACTTTTTTTACAGCAGTTCCTGCTGATGGAGGCTGCATGTGAATAACCCCATTAAGACAAGGTATGCTCTGTGAGAGCATGCTGGTATTTCATTATGAGCAAGAGACACCTGGGACAGGAAGCAGAAGCACCTAAAGTCTCATTTCATTTGCAGATTCCTCATGGTCTCTGCCCAGAGCTTGTAGTCTTTCCTCCCAAGGCCAAAGGTCTTACAATGCTCTCTTTTCATGAATGTGGTCACACTGGAAAAGGTGGATGTACTTTTTCATCATATCTAAAATAGGTTATGCTATTTCTAGTGATATGGGCTATGACTCTCTAACCCAAATGCTAGGGTATTTGCATGCTTAATTCACAAGTCTAATTGCCATAATTTCACATGCTCATTAGGCAATTTTGTGTGCAAATGCTGAGTTAGGCACATAACTAGGCATAGTCCTTGCAGTGTGATTTGGTTCAATACTTGTGGAAAATTTGTGAACAAATTAGACATGCAATTGAATGCACATTTTCTATGCTAAGAAGTTGGGCAGGGCCTGGCACCGGGAAGACTGCAGTCTACATTAGTGAGCAGAAAATACTACTCTTGTGAATCCTGGTGCAAGACTGAGTCCTTCATCCAGAGAAAAAAATCAAACCTGGGCTATCCTTCACATTATCCAAAGATCCACACCCTCTTTTCAGGCTGAGCTGGAATACTGAGAAGCAAAACAAATTTAACATTCATCTAAGAAAACAAAGCAAAACAAAACAACACCACAAACACACCAACAACAATTGTGAAGCTCTAATTTTATGATCTGATTGCTGAGGATGGGTAGATACAGAGCCTCCCTGTCAGAAGGGAGACAAAGCCAGCCTGTCTCTTCCTATATTCCCATAGAAGACACAACAGTGAGTAACCCAAGTAGCTCAGTGTTAGCAATAAAAGATACTAGCACAGCTTTAAACCAGCACAGCTGATTTGAGTTAGAGCCCGCCTGTGCAAGCATGACTATAAGAAAGGCCAACTTTCACGGTCTAATGTTTGTAATTTCTCTCTCACTAAAGATATATGTTCTTTTAAGAAAAACTACAGAGGAAAATCCCCCAAAAGTAAGAATTCAAGGCACTGAAAGATTGAGTTATGGTTTGTTTAATCCTTCGATTTTATCCTTCCCAAGCCAGTCTGCAAACTCTCTTGCTCTGAATTTATGACAAGCAGGACTAAAGGGACTGTCTATAGATTAACATTGACATTTCCTTTGTGCATTAATCCTTTGAATCTCATTTACCATACATTTCTGCTGAATGACATAAAAATGATCATTTTTTTATTACTGAGTAGATTATGATGAGGGGCATTTTCACCACCATTCAGAAAAATATTGAACGGGAGTCAGAGCTGTCATTTTACCTTTGCCTGTAGAGTGGCAAGGTGGGCTCCCTGTGAGGGACTGCTTTCTGGAGGACAACGAGGTGCAGCTCCATTCTGCATATTCCCATGAGCCAAAAGCACAGGCTGCCACAAGGTCAGGGATACTACACGGCCTGTAACACTGCTCAGCAGTGAGCCCTTCAGATGAGGACACACAAAGCTGGGACATGCTCAGCTTTGCCACGCTGCACAGAGGCAGTCCTCCCTGCCCAGGACTGAGGCTGCAACTCCATCATCTCACATGGCTCCTTGCCCAAAGATTTTGATAGAAAGTACGCTTGGTAGCTGTAGGTACATACCGTAGCACTTACCCACCCACCATAAGGCTTCCCTGCCACCAAGAACATAGCCTGACACACGCAGTTTCAGAGGAAAGAAAAGTTGTGTTGGTCCTGTTTCCTGTGAACTGCAGATTTGCATTCAGTTTCCTTAGGTTTAGAAGTGTGAAGAACCTGAAGGTGACATATATTAGAATACATACATCATGGATAAAGGATCACAGAATAGTTTGTGTTGGAAGATCATCTAATTCTAACCCCATGCTATGGGAGGGACATGTTCCACTATTCTTGGTTGCTCAAAGCCCTATTCAGCCCAGCCTTCAACACTTCCAGGGTGAGGCATCCACAACTTCTCTGGGAAAACTGTTCAGTGCCTCAGCCCCATAACAGAAAATAACTTCTTCCTAATATCCAACCAAAACCTACCCTCTTTCAGTTTAAAGCCACTGAACTTTGTTCTGTCATTTACAAAAAGTCCTTCTCCAGCTCTCTTGCAGTCCCTTTAGGTACTGGAAGATGCTCCAAGGTCTCCCTGGAGCTTTCTCTTCTCCAGGCTGAACAACCCCACTTGTCAGCCTGTCTTCATATGACAGGTGCTCCAGCCCTCTGACCTTCTTCTTTGCCCTTCTCTGGACTTGCTGCAGAAAGGTTCATGTCCCTAGATTCTCAAGTTGAGGGCTCCAGAGCTGGATTCCAGGTGGGGTCTCATGAGAGCGGACTGGAAAGGCAGAATCACCTCCCTCAACCTGCACATTTCTTTGATGCAGCCCAGGATATGCTCGACTTTCTGGAGTATAGATAGATATAGATACAGATATAGATATATAGATACAAAAGTAAATTAACTTAAAGAGTTTAGCCCACAACACTCCTGTCATCCCCACCTCCTGTTGTTCTCCACAAGAAAGGATATTTTGAACCCATACAAGTTCAGAGAATAGATATACTGGCATGGATAAGCTATGTTGTAGGGCTGGAAACTAAAGCAGAGAGAATGAGGCATGCAGGGCTGCTGAA